>AFRD01000127.1:0-75930 GCA_000222875.2 Periglandula ipomoeae IasaF13
CAATAATATCACTGGCACGACTGGACGGGATTTGGGTAGGTCCCTTAGGTAGGCCTTAGCAACCTCTGGGCGCTGAATGGCAGCAACGTTACTGGGTGTGTTATGGCGGCCGGCCCCCCTACGGCCTCCTATAACCTCCCCTGAGCAATGCCCTGTGCTCTGCCCGTCCGCCAGTCCGCCAGCGCACCGCCCCGCAAACTTCAAGCATTCAACATTGAACATTGCCAAGAAAGAGCCAATTGAGCGGAGCCGGGCCGATCAACGCTGGGAGGGGGAAATCAGGCCCCAGTGTGGACAAACAGGCCTACCGTGCATTAGTTAGTGCTTGCTAGTAATTTTGCCCAGTCAGATTGTCGTTTAATATTTGGTCCATTATCCGACTTTGACAGCAATGTAACTAATTTCAACACAGGCGTACCAGTGTGGCAAGTGTCTGGCACGCACCCCAGACCACAATCCCCGATGTGGTGAGATGGTGAGATGGTGAGGGCGTCGCCGAAAACGAAGAGCAGAGCGGGACCCCCAGACACCAGGCACCTGCCTGCCTGCCCCTCGATGAAAGACCGGGCGGTGGAAGCAGACCCCTGGTGGGAGAGAAAGGGGACAATCTCGTCCAAAAACCGGTTCCACTGTATCTCTCTCCCGTATCCTCACTCAAACCCACGCCCAATTGCCGACCCAGGTCTCTTCCATCCAAACTCACCATCTCAAGGCAAGAGCATCTTCAAACGCGGCCCGGAGAAAGAATTCGTGCCTTGGGTCTCTCGACTTAGCGCCGGTGTGCATGAAAAGTATCGTGGACCGTGCAATGTCGAGATTCCCCTTTCATTCCACGCACGGCACTTCGATTCTTCCGTCATCTTACTTCCTTTCAATAGCCGATGCGGGTGTCCAGTGCCGGATCCTTTTCCTTAGGTTCTGACAGGATTGATCCAAAAGGGTCGAGTATCCTACCCGCTAGCCATGAACCGCACGTGGCCTAGCATGTCCTGGCAGGCAGGTTCTGTCAAAGTCATGCCATGCCATGCCATGCTATCGCATCGCTTACTGTCCTGACCGCCTGAGCCAGGGAGGCTTCAAGGGCAATCGCCACGTTTCGGTGTAGGCATTCGAGTTAGTGACGAACAGTATGCATGGCCCAACTTCTCCGGGGCTGCTGATCGTCAATAACGTGGGCGTAGTTGCACGTCGACGCAACCAAGATGCATCAGAGATGCCTAAACACGGCAAAATTCTGCTATGTCCGTTCAGCACCTCCATGGCTAGAAGCGAGCGCTGTTATGCATGTCAGTCTCACTTGTGTCTCTGGACGGCTGCAATGCTACCTGTTTGTGATGGAGCCACAACGTGTCTGTCCATGGTATTGCTTGTTTGGCGTGCTTTGCCCTGACACCTCACTCCCCTCGAGTCTCAGGCTGACCTACCTACATATGTAGAGCGTGCGTCTGAGGGCAAGGAGTTTTAACACGTAGTATCGTCTCATCGATCATCCAAGGTGAATCTCTGGCTAATGTAGACCCGATTCGACAAAGTCCCGTTCCTGTTTCCGTCTGTAGCATGCTCTGTCTGCTGTGGCCGAATCACGTCTGACGGTAATAGTTAAATCACTCTCCATGTTTGTTTTGGGCATGCCTTTCAGACGGCAGTTAATAAAACAAGTTGCCTTTGCCTATTGCGCCACCAAAACCCACCTCGGCTGTCGCTCCAAGACATGGCCCCATCAAAGCTGTGGACAAGGGCGCACGCAGCGACGTCGACCTCTGACCGTTTTGGCATTGGGCTTTCTTTTTCGTCTCTTTAAAGGCGATCTTCCCCGAAACCGAATACTCGGAACATTGCCCACGATTCAGTCACTTCGCACAGACATGCCGTGAGTTTAGTTCTTCCGTCAATTTGATTTCTTCCGTAGCTGTCCTCGTCGCGTTTTACTGGTGTTGTCGCCCAAGTTTTTTTTTGTTAAAACAACGTGGTTGTCTCGTATTGCGTACGGTCTTTTGAATAGCCGCATATAACGCATGGGAATCTGCTTCGTCTCTGTGCGCGGTATTTTCAAATCCCCCTCTGGAACCTTGAGCCATCACCCGACACAAATTGACTGTTATGCATCCACAATTATGCAATACACAAGCCAAAGGACATGGAAGGAGGAAATCGCCCTCTTCACAAACCATGCCTCGGTGCTCCGTAAACTCTTCCCATGGCCGGACACCCCGGGCTCAGTGTCCACTTCTACACAGACCACACGGAGACTCATCGCTCCGACCGGCAACGCCTCGCCGAAAGCGACGGTCGATGGCTGGGGGGTTCTCTGTTCGTCGTACAGCTTGATAAGGAGGCTAACTGTTCTCTCGAGATGAAATATTGACATATTGCAACGTGCAACAACGGCTGAGTCTTCTCGTCAAAGTGGAACAAATGGGGATCTATCGAAATGAAAGGGCCAACCTCCATCTCTCACACTCACACTGGACAGTCGCTCTTTTGGGAGCGCTATGAATCAGTCGTCGCTGCTATCAATCTTCGTCGGCCATTCCGCTATGGGAAGCGAACAATTGTGCGTTTAGGCCATCGACGGGCACAGAACTCCGCAGCTCCTGCGCCATTTCAATCGGTGGCCAAATCTGTCACGTTTGCTCGCATACTCTGAGACAAGCACTGGTCACTGTTAGCGTTGATAGCCTTCCTAACTGGGCATAACGCTCACACCTAGTCAGTCAAGACCTGGTAGTTGTCTGCAGACACATTCTGTGCGTATTCTCTCCAATTATATCCGCTCAATTACCATTGACTGGGCACCTGAGAAACTGGGCGCTTGTTGCAGCATCGGTCTCGTGCACTAGCTGACTTTAAAGAGACAAGCTCCTGCTTCGAATCGGATCAGATTGATTATAGGCTTTAGCTAAAACATTCTCGGTGTTGGTGGGGCTAACTCTCTCGAAAGGTTCTTGTGAACACACATACCTTGCCTGACTGTCAACGCAATTGGTACGCCGCAACTCATTTGATTGGAAGCTTGCTTAACACTGACATGGGATTGACAAAGATGAGCAACGCATCTTTATTGCTTTTTGGTTAGAGAAAAAGACATATTACCAGATCGACTTATCCAGCATGAGTGCTTTTGCACGCAGTGGATGCATGAAAACCCGTTGGTGAAAGATACAATCTTGTGACTTTGTTCAGACTGCTAGAGAACCTCTTGCTCTCAGCTTTCCAACACGACGGTAACACACGTGCTACGATGAGCCTTGACGACCTTATATGGTAGCCTCGGATGTCGTGGAGGCTGCGTAGCTGGGGGATCCAGGTAGATCGACGCAAGGATCGGCAATTTTGTGCCACTTGGATTGGAGTAATCCGTCCATTGTTGCGTTCCACCTGCTACTGAAGCGACACAGGTAATATCAAGGGATATATTGCAAGTTCGTGATGCAGGTTCTGTCTCGGGCTATTCACTTTCCCGAGGCCTTTTCTGGTGAGTCAGCTAAGAGGGCAAAAGAGAGGGAAGGAGCGTCGTTCTTTATTACCCGGTGAAGGAGAGAGAGTGGCCAGGGCTTGCAAGCAATAGTGGTGCTTGGCCGGCCATGTTTTTCTTCGACCGGGCGGTTTGCAGCGTAACTCTTCAGAGAGTGACAACACTAAGAAGTTAGACTGCACTTGTATTGTGGAGGACACCATCTAGCATGGAGAATCGTCCTTCCTTCTGCTCTTTGACAGGAACCAGGGTGGAGGTGCCAGTTGCCAGGTGCCAAACTGGCATTTGAGCAGGCGTGGGGGGGGATTTGGGAGGGAGCGTGTGCAGCACTTACCGTGTGGCGTATATGTAGCAATGCGGTCAATTTTTAAACAACCACACACCCCTCCAGGTCGACGAGGCGACAGACGCGCTTACCATGAGCTCATCCACCCACTTTTTCTCTTTGTCAGCATGCTTCCAAAAACAAACACCAAATGACCATAATATTGAACGAAGGGTGCAGGCTGCCAGAGACAATCCGGAGCTCTGACCGACAAAGCTAAACCAATCTTCTCTTTCATCGCGGCTCAGCAATTGCCGGTGCTCTCGCGAAGAACCCAAGCGCGCCCACGGCTCAGAATCGATGCTGCATCTGTCTTGACGGGCAAGGCAGAGCCAGCGAGGGGGCCACCGTGCAACAAGGAGCCATGACCGCATCGCGAGTTCGCGCTCGCAAAAACAAGGTTCAGCGATCAGTGTTCCAGGCGGATATATCTCAGCCAACGCCTGTCCTCGCACCAACGGCTTTCGGTGAGGCATTTGGTGGTCCACTCGCGTCGGCCGCTGCCAGCAGCAAGTCAGCCAGTACGACCCGCCATGCCAACGTTTCCTCCTTGCACCCGGCCACCGACCAAGTCCGCTGGGACAGGGCGTGGCACACTGTGACGTCAAGAATCCAGCTGCCAACTTCTGTGACGGTAGAAGACTCCTTTGGCACCGTGGTACCTGAATTTCAGGATTGCGACTCATCATTCTACGAGAGCTTAGCCCTTGTTTTGGACGCATCCACAGCTGCACCTCGTGCCGTTCATACCGAGGACATCTTATTGTGGCATACTCAACAAGTCCGTCAGCACTTTGTACACCATGCCCTGCCACTGCTGGCTGCCTGCGCTGTACAGGGTGATCATGCACAGGTGTTACTGAGCAGTGTGCAGACCTTAGAGACTGCCCATCGTCAATATCTTCATGTGTTGACTATTATCGTCCGAGGCATTAGAGATGAGGCTGCTCGAGAACATGCCGTTGAGAAATTCAAGCGAGAACTACATGCCATCATCGGAAATTCGTGGGCCAACGGATTTACAGAGGCGCTCCGCGGCGTATTGGTCCGGTTACTCGCCGTAATTCTTGGATCCAATCGAGACAATCGAATAGCCTCAAATGATAGCCACCGCGAAAAACGTGCTTCAGTCGCACGAACTGAACTGTTGGGTCTGTTGGAGTCGTTGAGCAACGTAGGCTTAGCAGGAGACAGATTCCATGTTTTGTTTGCAGAGATAATGGACTCGTGCATGAACGATTTCATACGTCAGACCTATACGGGAGTATGGTCAGCTTTGAATCCAGATGGAATTTTAAACCCTTTTGCGTCAACTGGATGTATGGACCATCTATGCGACTGGATTGAGAACCATTATGGTCGTCTGGCGGTTGAAGTGTTCAGTCGCCTCGGTGGTCAAGTAGCGTGGACTGATGTTGAAAGGTGGAGAGATATCGCCATTGGAAGATTGGCATCTCTGCGAATGGTGGAGCTGTTTGACATCGTATTGAATTGGCCTGAAAGCAAAGGTGGCTTGGAAGATCTTCGCTCTGCTGTGGCCACTCCTCAACGCCGATTACATCTCACAGATACATTCGCAGCTTCGCTTCAGAAACGATTACTTCATCCCGGCAGATCAACGTTGGAGATATTACAGACTTACATCTCAATGATTCGAACGTTTCATCAACTCGATTCCTCCAAGGTACTTTTGGATCGAGTTGTTAATGCTCTGCAACTGTACCTCTGCCAAAGAGATGATGCCATTCGCATCGTCGTGACTGGTCTCTTGTCCAACCCCGCGAGCATCAAGACCGATGAGAGGAAGACACAGCTCGTTGAGCTTGCCGTTATGTTAAATGAAGCCTCTCAACAACGCGCTCACGTTGAGGATGAAGATCTCGATTGGGACGACATGACTTGGTTCCCTGATCCAGTCGACGCAGGACCCAACTACAAGCGGCCCAAGAATGAGGATGTCATTGGTACACTCATCAACGCTCTAGGGTCGCAAGAAATTTTCATCAAGGAGTTCCAGATGATCATGGCGGAGCGATTGCTTTCGAACCAAACCGGGTTTCAGCAAGAGATCAAAGTCCTCTCTCTGCTAAAGAAGAGATTTGGTGAAAGTGCTCTCCAGAATTGTGATGTCATGGTCAAGGATATCTACGATTCAAAAAGAGTTGACGCTCTTCTTCGCAAAAGTCTGCGCGGAAGCGATCCTAGTCAAACGAATGCCCTCACATACCATTCCAAGATTCTATCACGTCTATTTTGGCCGAGTCTACCAAAGGAGCCATTCACAGTACCACCTCCGGTCGCAGACATCCAAGCCCAATACGAGGCTGGCTTCGAACAACTCAAGACATCACGAAAACTTGCATGGCTTGACCACATCGGCTCTGCAACAGTACAGCTCGACTTTGAAGACCGCAGTATTGAAGTAGAATGCAAAACATATGAAGCTGCCGTCGTATATGCCTTTCAAGATGAGGAAGACGCTCAAAGTGGTCCCCAACAGCGCACATTCAATGAATTATGGGAAAAGCTCATGATTGACGAGGATTTTCTCGAGTCTGCATTGCGCTTCTGGGTTTCCAAACGTGTTCTCCGCGACGCAGGAAACCAGACATATGTGGTTCTAGAGCGACTAGATGACGAGAATGAAGGTGCGGATGCCGGAGACGACGGGTCCTCCTTTGTTAGCACTGGAGACGCAGGACAATCTTCTCCGCGAAAGGCAAAGATTGATCCAAAGGAGCAGGAACATCGAACTGTATACTGGCAGTTTATCGTGGGCATGTTAACGAACTCGAGTCCAGCTATGCCGTTGGGACAGATTGCCATGATGATGAAGATGCTCATTCCGGACGGGTGCACCTGGAGCAATGAGGAGTTGCAGGAGTTTCTGGGAGAGAAGATCGCAGATAGTGAGCTGGAGCTCTCTGGTGGCAAATACAAGTTGTTGAGGAAGTAGGTTGTGTTATGGCATCTATTATTCACGGTTGGGGTACATTAGCTTTCTTTTCAAGCGTCTGCGAAGAGCTTTGCTGGTCTAGTAGCAAGAGCAATGAATAGAATAAATGATATGATCGGATATTAATGAGGGTAAAAAACATCCTTCAACATGTTGGGACATAAAAAATGCTTCATGAGTATAACCCTGGGCCTTGCAATGTTGTAGATGTTCGACGAAGGGGTGATTACTCTGGGAAATATCTGTGCCAGGTCGAAAGAGCGTCATAAGACTACGCAGACGAGATGTCTGTCATAGTGCCGATATCGATTTTAAATAAGTAGGAGTCCGCTTCATCTTGGAAGGACAGCATGGCTTAGGGCTTGGACGTAATTACAAGCAGTAGGAAATAATGGCCAAGACAGCGACCTCAATCACCATTCTTTGGAGTAAACACATTCATTCTGCGTAGACATTTGACTCGGACTCGTACGAATCCTCACCGAGTATATTTTCCATTCCGTACTTTCGCTTCCACGAGAGCGACTCTAGTTGTGTTGTAAGATTGCAGTGTCGCGTACTCAGCTAGTTCGAGTCTCGTGATTGTTCTTCATATATTCTCCTTGGCTCAGTCGTGATGGCTTTAAAGGACGCACATGTTACTAGATCAAAAAATAGGGGCGATCAAGTCCTGCCATTTTGACTGTATAAAGGGAATGGTTCAGACAGATGAAGAAGATATGAGTTGCGTTCCAGTTGACACTCGCCGATAAACCGCTTTGCTAGACTACAGATGATGGTTATATTTCTACTGCCGCGGTTGACAAGTGGGACATTGGGAAGTACGTGTTCTGACGATTTGGCTATATTCTATGGCGAAAAGCAACATGTGCTTTGCTTACCCTGGACAAATTCTGGTCTTTCTAAGCACATCACCTTTATCGTGTGTCGGCGGAAATTGGATGATGATACTTCCCTTCGCCCCAGCCGAAGCAGTGTCTGCTACTAAAAGCGTTGCTACAAATGAAAGTTTTCCACAAAGTAACTTTTCGCAGCGATAGCCGGTGCATGATGAAGCTGCATGAACTTAGGCTCAAGCTCAGAAGACAGCCTCGGCTCGAGAAACTGGACCCCACGAATGGAATTACTTCAGCCGCATCGACGACATGAAGTATCAAACTTCGATGATATACTCATGCATCATTCTGGGCAAAGTTTCATCACGCTGTGGTGACAAGTCGTGAAGCCATGGGTCGTGACGAGTGACATAGTTACGGGATTTCAGTTCGAGAGCCACGACTCATAAAAGCCCATCACACCGTCGAACTTTCCCATAGTGCGTTCGGAACGAATCTTTCCAGAAATGGGCATTGCACCGGCCTGGTCATTAAGGTTAAAAGCGTAACTCAACATCGAGCTTCGGGACGGATTCTGCGAAAGACCTTTGAGAAATATGCTATATCCTAGGTGCATCATCCACCAAACCTTCAGTGGCTGATGTTGAGTCCTGTTCGTGGCTTGGAGTCCTGGTTAGTTTTGATGGGAGGGCGTCGTACGGAGTAAAAAGGGTCTCTTCGCTGCGTTAAACTCGAAAGATGATGGCTGTCGTCGTCGCAACCATGGCGTGGTTGATTAAATATGTTTGGTTGTTTGAAATCCTTGTGCAGCGAAGCGGCTTAATTCCCTTGCACAGAAGTCTGGACATGGTAATTGTGTTTCGCACAGCCCCAGGCAGGAATGGCAGCCACAGCTGCAAGGCTCCTGGCCGTAAGCATAATTGCTTGTTGATGACAATGGCAGGCAATACGGCGGGTCTCCAATGACAATAGTAAAATGGTGTCTGCAGGATGGATGCGGGAAGGTTGATGTGTCCACGCGATGCACAGGGATGACGAGACAGCGGCATTGCCTCGTAACAGGAGGACAGTCTTTTCTGTTGAAATTGATATCTGTGCTGTTCTTGAAGCGAAGTAATGATGCAGGAATCTAACGGAGTGACTTGAGGATAATATTATTTCCAGGATCATGTCCATGTGGCTGAAAGTCTCGTGTCCTCATAGGTAGATGGAAGCCAGCGACGCATTAGGAGACCACCTCAGCGCAGCCATTAGTGTCACCCGGCCGCCAACTGAAGCGCCTCAATCACAGCTTCCCTCTTGGCTAGAAGTTCTTAATGGAGGCCGATTCTCTCATCAGCATTTCAGTCTTACAAGATCGCTGCTGTCGAGCGGGCTCTCAGTCTCCATCTTGGGAAAGAAGTTTCTTTCCAAGTTGACGAAAATCGGACAAGCTCACCACCCGGTCTCTGAAGCAATTTGCCCGCAAGCTCAGTCCGACATGAACGCAGTACGTTCGAGAGAAGGCCGATCCGTCATTGAAAGATATGGGTTGAGTGGGAATGCGGCGGGCGCTGGGCAGCGACGGAGAAACAACTGGCATTTGATACCATTGCAGGACAAATCTGACCAAACCAAACCAAGCCAAACCAGGGTTTTGTACAAAACTGCGGAGTAGCTCAAGACCTGAATATACTGAGGAGCTTTGACGCGTAAGATCGACTCTAGCAAGACGGCGAGACATGGAAGCCAGGCTAGCGTGCAGAAGTGTTGTGGGGTGCCATCGTCCAGTAGATCCCTTCGTCTTCCAGCTTGTCTTCGCAGCACCACCGAGATGGTCATTATCCTAGGCGCCTTCGGTCCCCCACCAACCTGGGAACATGGTGATGACAATATGTATTCACGGCCACACAACATCGATCCACTGGCTGAACCCTCAAGCCTCCGTGCCTTACCCCCCGGCTCACCCTAGCCGTGTCTCCTCCCTTGAACCAACCGCATCACGCGATCGCGCTGACTTTGGTGATGAAGTTGGGGGTAGCTCACATGGACGCAAAAGAAACACAACGACATAGAGTCGCAAAAGAAAGAACTGGTCGTGCAGACGGGCGGCGCCTCATGAAGAGCTGCAATGGCGCACACATGAGCTCGGCCAGTTGCTTTTCTTCCTTCCGCTGACGGAGCTTTGGTTGCTTCCAGATGCAGCCGGGCGATTGTTTCTTTTCGAGAGGAGTACTCCCAGAATGAATGACGGGATGAGTCGTTAACACTTTTAGGACATGAGGTATAATTAACCCGTCAGTCATGCCAGGCTGACTGAACCTTGCGGATTGGGCACTCACAGCCATGATAGCCGGCCCAAAAGTCTGGTTAAGGTATTCAAGTGGCTTGGTTCAAGTCGGCCCCAATAAGCAGGCAAATAGGAGAGGCAACCGCTAGTAAGGGCCCTATCAGAGGGCTCATATGTCACAAAGGAGCTTCTCAGCTACTCCACAAGATTGAGACTTGTCACTGACAAAGGACAGTGCAGTACCCCGGCAGAGATAAAAGACCATGTTTATCTTTGCCATGGTGTAAGCGAGGAACTCGGCTTGACCATTTGAGGCATCATGTGTGACAAGGTCACAGCGAGAAATCTGCGCCGATATGGTCATTTGCATGATTGCTTCCTGTCGATCTTGCTTTTGAAAAATTCCTCGTCCTTTTCCCCCACTAGCAACTTTGGTTTTTTTTCTGAGGGCTGGGTTTAACCTTGATTGCTTCCTGCACCTCTGGCTGTTCCCAGAAGTCGTGGGGGGCGACCCAGCCCGTTGGGTTAGAAACTCAAAAGCAAAGGTTCGGCTTAGTTGATGAGACGGGCATAACGATATTGCTTCTCGATTGGCAGACCACACCCTTTAGCCACTGCGAGACTCGGATGCTGTGCGACTCGTATTCAGCGATTCGCTGCTCAGACTGACTGACTCGTCCATTTAATATACCGACACTGAGAAGCTGCACTCCGATCTATGGTCACGGTGACCAACCAGCATTGCCGCCCTCGACGTATTGAGAAAATGACAAACAGCATTGGAGGCAGCACTGGCATGTCCAGTTTCGTCCCCACATCGCATTCTCACCTGAACACAGCTTTGGCCTCCGACGGCCAATCGCCGAGACTCGCTGAAGCGACTGTATATGGCGTACAGTACTCCGTTTGGGCCGGGTTGATATCCAAATTTCACTTTGGAAGCTTTACGATCCCTCAAAATGTTCGTGACTCGGCACTGCAGTACGCGGTGCCTTTGCGCACCAGTATGTCGGCTTTTGTTCTGGCCATCCTAGTGTGCGACTCCGGCATGTTGTAAGCACATCGACACAGTAGCGCAGCAGCCTGTCTGCGCTTATTAGGTCGGATCGGCGAAGGCGTAAGCCAGTTGGCTCGAAAAGCAGCGATAGCTACCAACTGGAAGAAACTTGTGGCCTGTCCAACAAGGTTGAACGAAGTCCCCAAACAAATAGTTCCATGTGCTATTCTCTGTTAGTGTCAATCATGTTCAGGTGAGTGAATGCATCAGAGCCCCCAAGTAGGTCAGACCCAGCCAGGCCCATTTTGGATCCGTCACCTCTGGAACCCACTGCCAAATCGCCAAATCATGGGCATGATGTGGTCTGCACTCTGCCCATCGTGCTTTCCCCTCCTCGCATGGGCTAAAGGGAGGGAGAGCTTCTTCCCTTTGAGTTCGGCTGTTATCACAGCCGTCCACCCGTCGGCGTCAATTGCTGTCGTAACCTTATATGCTTGTCTCTCTTTGTCCATCCACCCTGTCTTGTAACATTTGGCCCGATGCTTGGCCCCGTCCCTTCCATCTAATTGGAGTGTGCTTCCGTTGAGGCCCCTCTGCGCCATGGCTCCAGAATGTTGTCTCCAATTTGATGCTGTGTTCTGGCTTCTGGGTGAATGAGCGTAAGGAGTCCTCACCTCCCCCCATCACGGCCTTTGGTCAGCGACAGAGCAGGCGTTGGCCGTCTTTTCAATCGGCACCCCGTTACCTCTCACCCAATACGTCAATTTCATGTTCCATCGAGTTGGCCAAATTGCTGGTTTTTGAAGGCAGCCTCGGCGCTGTTTGCATTTGCCAATGCACTCCGCCTGTTGCCGCCTTTCCGATGAAGCAAGGAGAGTCAGACAAAAGAGAAGTCCAAGCTTCAAGATCCAAGGTTGACAAGCCCAACTCGTCAAGCCATCTACCCCGTCTGCCCCTCTCATCTCTTCGGCGTCTCCTCCTTCCCTTCTTTGCACTCCAGACTCCCTGTCGTCGGCTAGCCGTGTTGCATGCCATCGGCCACTCGGCGCAGGACTCCCTCTACTCTCTACCGTGTTTTATATACTGTACCTAGGCACAGTCAATACTTTCCTCGCATGGCTTGCTGGGCGAGGTGTCGAGCCGCATATTGCTGATGCAGTGATTTGTGCAAGCCTAGCCCAAGACCAGGTTTGTGTTGGCAGATGTCGGCGACTCTGGCATGCAAGCTGGAGTTGAAGAAGCAAGCACAAGCACAAGCACAGGAATATTCACGGGTGCCGGCCACATTGTCAGATTGTAGGATAGGCAATGTGGGAGGAAGGCGCGAGTGAGATGACTGCCTCCTTCCCGCCTGTCCCGCCCATTGACGGCAGTTCGCGAAAGCCCAAGGTCTCGCTAGTATGACGAGCGCCCCCGAGCATTACGAGTTGTCTTGTTCACGCCATCCATGTCCGCTTGCGTGTGCGGACAAAACCAGCCGTGGTTGAGAGCACTACAGTACGCACCGAGCACCAAGCGTCAAACCTCGATCATCGAGCATCGAGAATGAAGCACCGGGTCCAGGTCCAAGTCCCAGGCGCCAAGGCGAAATCCAAATCCATGTTGCGTCTGGCCCGCCAGCACTCGCATTCAGCATGCGGGACGATTGGTGGCATGGGCATGTCGGCGACTCCCACTACATGCTCCGTAAAGACATTCCCATCCACATAATTGCGACCTGCCACTGCGCATCCCGAATCGTCCATGCTACTCTACAGAGTCAGAGGCGGCGGAGGAGTCGCTTGGCTTGGCCTGCCCCTCCTCTCTCCTCCAATGTGCCCGCCGCCCACCCCTCACTCTCCCCTCTCTCTCCTCTTTCGCACATACGACGGTCACTGGTCACTCTGCCTCCTCGTTATTTACCTAGGTATGTACAGTATGTGTGTATATGTACAGTATGTATGTGTCGTCGTTCGGCCAGCCTCCTGGCCGGCCTAATGCGCCAGTCGCTCTCTCGTCCTCGTGTGTGGCCGGCCCATCCAGTTTCCCAGCCCGGCTCTGGCTGGATGGTGCCTCGCCATTAATTGATCTTCTGACACCTGTTGGCATCGGCTTCATACCCGGCCATCGCCTCCTCCTTTGGCTGGGCTTGAATCACAGTTCCCGCTCTGGCCTGCCGTCACCTACTTTTGCTATTTTGGTGCTTTTGCTCCAGATGCTGCCCCTTCTCCTCGCCTCCCTCCCAGCATTTCTTCTTTTTGCACTTGCACACTCCCCCCGATAAGAAGAAAAGAACGAGTCCGAGTCCGCTTGACTCCTCGTCGCCATCCCAGCATCTGTGCCCGTGCCGTCTCCCGAACTGTGGTGTTTGTACTCTCAACAACTTTGCGTCCCGTTTGCTGCTCGGACCAGCATCTTGTCGTTGGTGTCCAGCCGCATTTGGCCGCCTCTTTCACCTCGAGTACCAAGCTTCATCATGTTCTCCGCCTCCCTCTAAACTCTTTCTATTAGTACTGGCAAATGAAGCTTCAGCCCTCGGCTTGCCTCGCTCGTGCCTCATGCTCATCCGACGAAACCGACTCGTCTCCACTAATTGTTGCTATTGTTAAGCTTCTGGGCGGGCTGAACCACAGCTTCCATCTCGTCCAGTTGCCTGAACTCGACCAACTTTCTTGCACTTTTCTCCCGTCTCTCAAGACTTTCCTCGTGCCTCCTAACTTTTTGCTCGTCCGTTACCTATCGCAGAAGCTCAAATCTCAGAGAGCGTCTATCTCTTTGGCCTCAACCACAAACCGACGAGCAAGCCATCATCGTGGGTGGATTGCTCTAGCGAGGTCTGCTATTGTGTACAAGTCCTGCATTTGCAATCGTGAACAGCGGCCGGCTCATTTTCACCACGACGACGCCTGAGGATCACATATCGGACGGGCCGCTCCTGCCTGAGATTGAAGCCATCATCATCACACGCACACACACACGCTACGACTTCATTAAGCTCGATTCACATAACCTAGCATCAGCACGCCAATTACAGTCTCCTGCCGCTTGCCTCAACATCATCACATCGTGCCTACCCTCCATTCGTCCTGAAAACAATATCTTTGAAGCAGCCGGCCGCATTGTACGCCGACTTTCCACATTATTTCGGCCTCCTCCCAAGCTTGCTTGATACACGTAATCGCTGCGCCGGCTTTTCGAATCCACGTAATCTACCGCCATCTAGCAATCCAGAATCCTAGATATCGATCTTTATCGTCAACCACACACTCCCTCGGTTGCCTCTTGTTCCAGACCCTGTGGCCATTCACCTGTCATCGTTGGCTTCACTTCATGTCCGTGCCGTTTCATCATACATTATCAACAATCCAGCAGGAATAGTGTTATACTTCAGGAGCCAATATACAGGCATTCGACTGCTACAGCAAGCGTATCAAGATAAAAAGTATTACAATTGTTCTTTCAACAGAGATAGTCCAGGTATCGCTAGATCACTGCGTATCGACACACCAGGCTTACAACTTTTTGCTTGGTATCATCGGGCTTCGTCTGGGCCAATCTTGGTGGTTGCCTGTGCCGCTTTTGAGTACGCTCAACTGTTGACCACGGCCGATAGTGTCGCTTGGATAGGGAGGCCCAACGACAAGACCGGCCCAAAATGGATCAATTGAACCTACTCCTGAATAACCCTCGGAGACTGGTCTCTAATGGCGATCCATTAATACAAGCCTCAACAGGTCCCTGGATGGTTCATCCCCACACCTCGCCAATGTCGCCATGGCATGCTCAATCGTTCTCATTAGGCTCATTCTACTTCACTCATCAGCAGACCTTCCAAAGGATACCGACAAATTCGGGAAGCGGGCAATCTGTACAGTCTAGTCAGCATAGCGCCTTGCCTCATCCAGATCGCAGCCTCCGTGCTTTGCAGAACCCAGACTCTGTTGTTGGACTCCCTGCAGCTTCGATCTATTGGGCTTCTAGTTTGCAGCCGGTGTCGGATATGATGGAACATATATCAGGAAACAGTTCCACCATGGATACAATTCCTGTATCTTCAGCAACAGACAGCGGTTTGGGAAATATGAATTCTGGCACGCGAGGTTTAGCTATGCAGCCGCGCCCCGCTGCTGATTGGGCACCACCTGGTGCAGTCTCAGATTCACTCTCAACGGCTCCCTCTCAATTCTCAATTTCGGGACGCCCAGAAAACGTTCCCGAATCATCAAGCACTTCATCATCAAGCACGATGCAGGCCTACCCGCTTTCCCCGATTTCACCTCCTCGCTCAGCACATATGCCAGCAGTAAGTTCACAACGGACTCAACGGTCTCCGTCATGTAAGTAATAACTCTCACATGAAATTGCATTCCCTACGAAAGACTTTTCTATTTAAACTTCTGCATAAGTCCTTGTTCAGTCTTTTTTTTTCCCCTTGGTTTCGCTCATTCATTCGCCCGCCATGGATTTTCTTTTTGCCCTTTCATTCAAATCCTGTTTAGTCGCTTGTTTACAGTTCTTTTCCTTCGACATGTCTAATACAATTGTTTCAGCTCCTACCGTTGTCGAATATCGAGAATTTACAGGTCTTCCATCCCCGTCTTCAGATCGCCGCCGACAGGCTTACTCTCGATCTCGCCGATCTCTCACTTCTCGGCAGTCCAGTTCTGATCCTCCGCGACCCAACGAAGATGGCGTCGAGAGCCCAACGCCCATGACGAGGCCAAATCGCCGAGTCAGCCTGACAGATGACATGGTTGCTCGCCAAATGCAAATGTTTCGTGGCACTATGTCGAGCAAGTTAGTGGCATCCAAAGCGGCACTACAGTCATTAGAGAGCATCGACATGTCCACATTACCAGAGAACGAAAAGAGTAAGTTCCACAACATGCAGTCCTTTGTAGGGTTTGTCAGGTAATGGTCGGAGATTGACAAGTGAATCACAGCTTGCGCCATTTGCTACAACGATTATGGTGTAGCAAGCCCGGAAGGCATTAACGAAGCCCCTCTTCGGCTGCCAGCTTGCAAACATGTTTTTGGAGATCATTGCATTAAGAAATGGTTGGAGGATTCTGACAGCTGTCCGTACTGTCGGAGCAAGTTGCAGTCCGAACCTAAGCACTCGTACGGGTCGGCGCGGACATTTCTTAACATGATGAGGATGCGTGGCCTACCTCTCCCGGCTGGGTAAGTTGCACAAGTTGAGAGTCCAACGTCGAATGAGTACTAATCCAAGCTCGATCAGAGTTTCCGATGAGATGATTGCCAGGCTAGCAACTAGACAAATTACAGAGACCGAATTTCAGGACCTTTTTAATCGAGCAGCCCGAACTGCGGAGCGCCGCCCGCCACCTGATGATGCAGGCACTCAAGACCAACGTAGGACACGACAACGCCGCAGTGGACCAGTCCCCGGAGAGTCTCGCTTTGCCGACATTAGAGCGATTCACTCTCGCTCGACTTCGGAATCGGGGCCATCCAGTCAGCTTGCTGCCTCTTCTCAAGAAGGACTGTCAGTGGCGGCCCCCTGGAGCGCACACTCGGCAACGGCAGCGCGAATACCGTCGTCCCTTCCACAACGTTTGCAACCGCGACTTGCTATGGGGGAAGCAACAGGGCAACTCGGTAGCGCCGATGAGAGGCGTGGGCATTTGGGTTCGACGAGAGCACTCCATCGCCCAGTGGATTCCACGGCGCCGTTGGTCGTAAATGGTTCGTTACTACGAGAACGGAGCATGCCAAACCCATTACAAGCGAGAGTTCAGCCTCGACCCGACCTGTCTACATCCAATTCACAAGGAACGGCTGGAGCTGTCCCTCCAACTGATGTGGAAAATCCAACACGACAGCCAGCGACTACAGAATTCTCACCACTTCGACCGAACAGAAACCGGCCGTGGTAGTGATTGACGGCATATATGACATCTTGGGGCTGTTCTACCCCTGTGGATTCACAGAAAATACCAAGCCTCGGGCTGTCGTTGGCGACATTCTACGTGTCCACGGGTATTGATGGCATGACAAACGGTTCCTCATTCTCGTCTGTCTGCAGTCGATTTTCACTTTATTCAGTGTTTCAGATCGCTCTTTACGTGCTTTATGAGGTGGTCGTTATGCGGGGTGCCTCTCGACTTTTTTTTTCTTTTCTTTTCTTTTTTTTTTTGGCCGACTATTATCCCTTTCCTTTTCACTAAGAGCACACTCTTCGACTACTTTGTTTGCTTTCAGGCGCTCGAGGGCATTCGGACGGCGACATTACATGGCGTTCTTCAATTGAATAGCATAAGCATGAATCAGGTGGTCGGCTGACTTTGTTATTACGGTTCTTTGCCATCTTACTTGTCATAGATTGTGTATATGTATTTCCTCGCGTGGTAGACAACACAGAGGTGGCACAGCGATGATTGCAGAGCTAGCAGACTCAGCAGCGGACGTTAATGAACGATTGAAGTTAATGGAACACATCAATATAGTTTTTTATTGACGCCCCGCTGTGATAGTTCTATTTATGTCTCTCGTCCGGTAAAAAATGCGTGTTATCCCGTTGGCAGGTCCCACTCGACTGTCGCAATGTCAAACAAGAGAATATCAGAAGGCAGCAGAGTGATGAGTGACTGGCTTACATAGAGCCAGCAATTGAATCGGGCTCTGGACGCCGAAGCGGGATTGAAGGATGTGGGTCCTTCGAATCGAAATACGTTTATGGACTTAGCGCGAAGGGGAAGGCCGGGGTGGCAGTGCCCTGTTAGCAAAATACTTTCACATCACCGTCTCTGAGTCTACGTCGAGGAGTGTCTCGCTAACGCCTTCGTAGAGGCCACTGCCTATTCTGTGCAGCACATGGGACCGGTCTTTGTTTGGTGCCGCTCCCCAACCTGTGATAGTCGCACCGTCCAATCGCCACTTCGCTGTCTGACGAGTTGGAACCCAGGTGCCACTACAGGACAGTAGGCGAGAGCCCGTGTCTTTCGGCGCTGATGCAGCCCCGGCTTTGCTCATGGAATTCGGCATCGATTACGTTGTGCTTGTCGGGCGCGGGATAAATAGCACCGGAATGCCATGTGTCGAAGGATTGAAAAGGATGAGGCGTCCCCCTCTGAATCGGATTGTTCTTCTCTTGAAGATGTCATAGACTACTGCTTCGCCTATTGTTGGCTACCTCACGGCATTATTGTCGATTTGTTTCTTCTTCCCGCATTTTTGAAACTGGGCTGGGAATATTCAACAGCCTGTACCAGAGACATAGTCATCCGGAATTGCGGTTCGAAGACAATAGCAAACAGGAGATCCGAGGGAACAATCCCGTGTTATGGGTTTTCCGGGGTCAGGCATCACAGCCCTCTCGCTCACAGGATGCATCTATCTCATCTTTGTGGCGGGGGTACAGTCGCGGCTGGTGCTTGCTCAGGCATTCGCCGGCGTGTGGGTGACGGCTGCATTTGTATGGGGCATCTGGTTTGTGCTGATCTATCCGTATTATTTCTCGCCGTTGAGAAATGTCCCGACTGCAGAGGGGGCACATTGGCTGTTGGGCCATGGGAAGAGGTTCACCGATCCGGAGGGTGAACCTACAAGGGGCTGGTATGTGATTCGTCCTACGTCGTGTTCATTATTTCTTGATTTATCGCTGAGTGTTTGATTGCTGATATCTTGAATCGCTGGTAATAGGATCACGACGATGCGACATGAAGGCTTGATTCGATATTTTTGGTTCTTCAAAATCGAGCGTATCCTGATATCTTCCAACAAGGGCCTCGCCGAGGTGCTCGTCACCAAGAGCTACCAGTTCAAAAGACCTGATATTGTGCGTAAGGTCCTCTCACCGGTTCTCGGCGTGGGAATTCTTCTCACGGAGGGCGAAGTGCACAAGGTGCAGCGACGAAACCTCATGCCGGCTTTCGCGTTCGGCCATGTCAAGGATTTGTATCCCGTGTTCTGGAAGAAGTCGCGCGAAGTCGTGCAGGCGATGACCTCCAAGGCGGACAGCGACGGCATAGCACATCTCGATGCGCTCGACTGGGCGAATCGATGCACGCTGGATATCATCGGCTTGGCGGGTATGGGAGTCGATTTCGGGAGCATCCAGGACCCGAGTAACCCGTTGGCTGTGACATACAAGTCCCTTGTGAAGGAGCAAGGGGGTTCGAGAATTCAGGGATTGCTGCATTTGCTGCTGCCGGCGTGGCTCGTCAAGATATTACCGATGCGGAAGACCCAAGTTCTTGACAAAGCCAATCGCACCATCAGAGGCACATGTGAGGATATGATCCGAGACAAGAAGCTCAAGATGGCGAACGAGAAAGAGCGCAAGGACGTTGACATCCTGTCTGTGGCCCTTGAGAGCGGTCTCTTCAGCGACGACAACCTCGTCGACCAGCTCATGACGTTCTTAGCTGCCGGTCATGACACCACCGCCTCGGCGTTGACCTGGGCGACGTACCTCTTGTCATGCTACCCCGATATACAAACCCGTTTGCGCAACGAAATCCGCGAGAACTTGCCTTCTTTAGATGACGACACCGACATCACGAGCACCGACATTGACAAGCTGCCATACCTAAACGCCGTCTGTAACGAGGTCCTTCGCGTATTCTCCCCCGTGCCACGAACATCCCGCGAGACCATCGAAGACACGACCATCCAGCGCCAACACATCCCCAAGGGCACAGTCGTCATGCTCTCCCCCTGGGGCACAAACGTCGACGAGAAACTCTGGGGCTCAGACGCAATGGACTTCAAGCCAGAGCGATGGCTGGCGGACGGAGAAACGGATGCCAAGACCGCGGCGGGAGGCGGGGCGAGTAGCAATTATGCGTTCCTGACATTCTTGCACGGCCCGAGGAGTTGTATTGGCGCGAGCTTTGCGAGGTCTGAGTTTGCGTGTCTTTTGGCGGCGTGGGTGGGCAGGTTTGAGTTTGAGCTGCGGGATAGGGAGATTATGGATAGGGAGAAGTTGGTTATTCGGCATGGAGTTACGGCGCGGCCGAAGGGAGGGTTGCATGTTCGGGCGAGGGTTGTTCCTGGGTTTTAGGGTAAGAGCAGTTTGTAGTAGGAGTAATTTGGTTCTTGTTAGTTTGGCCTCTTTTTGTCGTGGAACAGTGATAGGTGTCAGTTGGTGATGTAAAGTAGGTTACGGGAATGAGCTTGCTAGGTATTGGTCATAGCATCCTGATTGTGGTGATGATTATGGCCCGCAAGCGGTTTCGTGTCTGTATCATTGCATGGATTTGGTCAGATTTTCTTTTCGTCCAGCATACAAAGCTCAGGCTTGAGATATGCAGTTAATGACGAGGCTTGTTACTGGCTGTACAGTGTCGGATGACCTTCAAAGCGATTTGGCTTGTATTGAGCGTAATCTACACTTTAATGGGTTAAATACATGGCTTGATTCATGTGGTTTTCTGCTTTTAATCCACAACATGTTTCCATATGATTACCTAGCCATCGAGTTCGGAACCCTACACAACCCCATACGCAGGATGCGAAGCAAAGTAATGAAGCGTAAGTTACGGTGACCGCTTGTCCGAATCTGACTGCTCGTTGTTTTGTCCAACTAGTTGCTTGTATGATACAAGTGCGGGTAGGATTTCTCGGTGACACTCAGTGTCAGATGTCATAACAGTGGCGTTCGACGGCGTCCTGACACTCCCACTCGTCACGTACATCATACGTGACTTTCATTCCCTGAGGCTCCAGCTCAGCCGCGAGCTCGAGTATTCCTGGCGCTATGCGTCTTTTCACGCTTGCTTTTGACCAATCCGCTTCCACCATCCACATCATTTCCTCTTCATCATCCGGCCATTCTTCATCCATCGGCATCCTCCCTGATATGAGCTCGATGTGGATGTTCTCAAGACTGGCATTGTTTGCCAATGCACAAGTGGCAAGATCTCGAATCCATTGGATGTCGTGTTGCGTAAGAAAACCAAGTCTCTTCCACGTGAACTTGATCACGTTTTGGGGAAGCAACCCAGCGAGTAGGCGCGCCTTAAGGCGCCTCTCGCAGCTCTGTTCTTGAATGATCAAGTGGTCAAGGTCCTCCAGCCAGCAGTATAACTGTAATTCAAGCAGACTTGAATGGGGTTCGTCCATATCGAGCACTCTGAGGCTAAGCCCCGGATTGGGTGGCTGATAACCAAAGAGTGGGTTCGGCATGAGATCCCATCCCTCGAAACAGCATTCTCTCACGTACAATTCTTCGTTTCTGTCAGATAATTTGTGGATGAGAAATTTTGCGGCGTCAATTGAAAGGTTAGAATCAGTGATTGCGAGCGAAGAGTAGTGTAAACTTCCTATAAGCTGCATAAAGATTCGGGTGTGTTAGCACTCCAGGGTTCAGTGTCATAATAGGGCAATCATTGGTATTACACACCTCGTCGAACAGGTCTTCATAGGGGTATTCTATAGGAGGTGCATCCAATCCGGATATGTGCAGCTTCTTCACTGTCGCGGGTTCCAAATAGTCAAGAAGATCAATCATCTGCAATGATCCTTCACCAACAGACGCCAAATGTAATTCCTCCAGTTCGGGCATGCGCGAAGTACATCGTTTAAAAAGATGCAAGCTGACAGCTCGCCATTTCGGCTCAAAGTTTGAAGAGAAACGGAAGATTTTGACATGAGGGAGGCACCGAACACAGTTTAACAGAGTTAAACATGGGCTAATGCAATCATGTGGTGCAGTGTCCGACCATATTAGTGATATGTTGAGCTTCTGGCAGTACCGACCTAGTGACGCGTTTTCATGAAGTGTTTGGCGTAGCATTCCCAGACGTTGATCTTGTGATTCGATGCTTAGTAGATAAATATCGATGTACTGGTAATTGAACCGAATGACCAGGTGATAGAATAAGCGGCATGTATACGCTATTGGGGGAATGGCAGCCTTGCGGTAATGCGGTTCGTGAGGATTCAAATACCAGTACGGCGCTAGAGTGGCTTATTCAATGATTTTCTCGAGAAATTCCGTTGGACAAGCCAAAAGATGTGAACGTTGCCCAAAATCTGGTAAATTTTTGCCTTTCGAGTTGATGTAGCCAGATATCGTCAGAAACCCGTCCGCTGTCGAGCCTAATATCGTTTGACGTCTCGTCCGAGAATTAGATTGAGGAACTCTCCAATCAGGGCTTGGATCATAATCTCCGTCGGTACGATAGCGTACGGAAATAACAGGTGTGGTGTCCATTCTGTTGGCGGAATGGATGCTTGGGGTCACGAAATATGGACTCTGTCGGTGTTATGATGCAGGCCAGGAAAGAATGCTGCCTCTGGGATCGGAGGACTTAATAGGAAGAAAACTTCTTGATATGAAGAAAAAATTTTCACTCATGTCATCGGCGTCTCCAGTGAATCAACGTTCATTGACAGCTGCAAACACTAGTAGACTAAGGCGTGTTACAGCTGTCCGCAGCTGGTGGCAGCAGATAACAGCTGTTTGCACCTGTATAAAATAATGGCAGCTCACCAGCTCATCCGCAATACACACATCAGAGAAGTCGGCGAAAGACATGCACTGCTCGTTCCCTGCAATTACACTGGCCAAGAACGGTACTCAGCTTGATATCCCCATGCCATCGACCCTAGAGGTTATCGTGGCTTGGATTTGCCTGTCATTGAATTTCCTCACACCTTATCTTCAGCCAAAGAACAATATAACGAATCTGAGCCCGATAATGTTATTGATCTCTTGCAGCATATATCAGAGGCTTGTCATCACAATTAGTCCGAGGTCCAAAGCTTGTCCAAAAGACGCTGTCGCTCAAGGGTAGGTTGATGAGGCTTGTCTGGCTAAACCATGAAGCGTGCACACCAGGTGTCGGAGACAGCCTGCAGAGAATACAACATGCCACGCTGGCATGCATATCCCTTTTGATGCACATAAATTCGCACGCAGATCGGAGGATAGCATGGCACGATTGCCTTAGAGCACGTTAGTGGCGGCACATGGAGCAGTTGATGATGCTTTAGTGATTGAAGTTGGAGGGGTGGGGCCATTCGGTGCTGCTCATCACTCGGTTGGCAGATGGCAGAACTCGAACTAATTCCGTGGTGGGCGACTGGCAAATCAGCACGAGACGGTGAGAAATGGAGACGGAGACTGGGCGGCGGCCCTCTTGTGGCCCGGCTCCAGGGAGGCGCCAAACTCAGATGCTAGTGCCCGTCGATACGGAGAAAAGAACCACATGGCGAAGGAATGCAAATGGCGAAGAAGGCAGCAAGGGAGACAGAGAGAGAGCATCGAGCATCCAACTGGCTCAGCATTCAAAATCAAGCAGCAAAGAATGGGAATGACGAGGAGGGGTCCCTCGACAGCATTCCAGCCGGGTAGCCAAGTCTGGAACACCATGTGTCGGGCAGCCACCACTTAATCCCACTTCTAAACTCTCGAGGCGAAAAGTGGTGATAATCAGCCCACGCAGCAAGAACGTCAACGCTTGTTCGATTCAATGCGTGTAACCTGACCAATAAACGCTGACGTTGCTGTCGCCTCCCAAACATCGATGGGCAGCTGAAGATTCACGCTGGCGCCCCACTATTGGCAGTTAGCGCCGGCTCGGGCTGGCCCAGTCCCAGTCCCAAGCGGCAGCAGCTTGTGCCACCCTCGTCGAGCTTCGACGTTGTTCCAGCCACCGCTATTCTGCATTTCTGGAGACGGACCGGGGTGAGGAGCCGGGTCATGGCCAACCAAGGCCTGAGCTTCAGCCCAAAATCAAAACATTGCCATCCAACCAGGCGACCGGGGGTTGAATGTTCTTTTTTCCCTTCCCCTTCCCTATCTGGTTGATCTACTATTACTACATTGTCTTGCCTTGCCTTGTCGCTAACACCCACTGCCATTCTCTGCAAACCACTTTGATACCCAAGCGAAAACAAGGCAATAGGCAGATGCATCACCGCCCTCACCGGCCGACCGAGCGGCAGCCATGATGCGAGATTCCCGCTGCCGGAGCCCTGAGAGCTCCAGGAGGCGGAAGCGGGATCAAAGGCGAGACTCGCGCGAGAATCTTGCCTTTATCCCGCCTCAACCAATGAATATGGACACAAACATGAACATGAGCATGCACACACCTACGCATTATCCAGAGTATTACCCTTCACATCCAACACCGACGGCGACTGCGACAACGAGGACCCGCGCTGGTGATGCTTCCGATAGAGACAGAGGCGTATACCGAGACCGAGGCGGAGACCGACACCACCAGGATCGTGGTCAACCATGGCAGCAATACCAGCAACAGGATCGCTCCGTCAGACAAAGAGCTGCCTCTGACAGCTCCGGCTCATTTTCATCGAGCTCAGTCGCGTCGTCGCTGCTTGACATCTCTCGCCACTACCCAGCCAAGACTCGATTCGGAGGCATCATTGGCACATTCTGGAAGGCCCCTTCAGAGCGACGGGTCCGTCGCCGAAGAAGTGGTCGAGCAAAGAAGCGTCGCGTGCTCTATTTCGGCAACTCCTCATCGTCTTCAGTCAACTCCGACCTGGCTTACGGAACTGGCTACATCCCCCGCAGCAAAAGCCGCGAGTTCAATAACAAGAATCGCGCCACTTCTGGAGGCTATCCAGTGCAAGACAGTAGAGATAAGGACCGGAGAAGCACAAAGGAATACGAGAGGAGCAATGTAGCCAGCGCCAGTCGACCCGGTGGCCCCAAAAGGGACAAGACCGATGAAGAGATCCTCGCGATAGGCCGCCAGGTCTCCGACATTGCACGAAAGCAAAACGAGCACGATTTGCGAACTTCAGGCAGAATCAAAGCGTCCGGTTTGACAGTGGCGGCTGCCGCTGTCAATGAAGTTCGCAAGAAGAGACGAGACACCAAGACGCGAGGTATCGGCAGCTCTCACCCGTCACACGGCCCTTACTCGGACTCCAGTGACGATTCAGACTGGGAAGATGCTTCCGACGAGGAGGGAGGTTTCAGCGACGCCGAGTCAGCGCTTGCTTATGGCTCAGTCGTATCACACGCCTTCCAGCCATCTCGACCTTCTTTCAATCCTGCAATGTCTGCAGCCGCTGGCGCCGTTGCTGGCGCAGGCGTCGCATCAATGGCTGGCCGATCTGGGACGTCCTCCAGACCAGCAGAAAGTCTCCCAGCTCGTAACAGCAGAAAGAGCTCTATTGTGGACCCTCGGCTCTTCGGTCCCCAGAACTTTCTTCGAGGAATGATCAATACGCCCTGCGGTTTTGGCGAGGGACAGCCTGTGGCTGACCATCAATTCAACAAGCTGCGCCGTGCCAAGACCGAGCCCATCTACAAAGGTCCTGCGCGAGACGTTTACCCTGGCCCAATCTCCGAACCCAACCGATTCGATGTCGGTGCCGCGTCTGGCATCACCGCTCAACAGGATCTTCCATACCGATCCCGCCCGGCTCCGATTCCTCTTCAGCAGCCGAGCCCGAAGGCACCAGTCTCTTCAAAGGTGTACCAGGCCGAGAAGTTGGAAGAGGAGAGCAAACGTGAGCCAGCCAAACACACACATACGCGCTCTGACGAGACCGGACTGGGTTTGGGTGTCAAGCTTACAGGGCTCGCGGCAGCAGCAGCGGCAGCTGTAGCACTTGCTTCGGATCGTAAAACCAAGAGAGAGTCACGTCGCGAGGAGCGCAGAGCCGAGCGCAAGGACGGGCTTCCTGAGACCAAGGACCTTGTGCGGGATGTCGAACGAAGAGAGAAGGATAGCAGGCGCAGCACAGTTGATCCAACTGAGACACGAGACCGTGAGCGAGATTCAAAACGCCGCGACAGGGAAGTCGAGTCAGAAGTGAGCCGCAGGTCTAAGAGAGACTCATACTCTTCAAAATACCCCGACGAACGAGACCACAAGCGTCATTCACGCCATGAAGAAGATGAGACCCCGCGAAAGCGCCGCGAGAAAACGGCAGACCACTACCCTGAAGCAGAGTCTTCCCGCAAGTCTAAGCGCAGTGATGGTGATGGAGATCGGGATCGCGATTCGAAGAGCGAGGTTTCCAAATCCTCCAGACGGGACAGTAGGAAGTACGAGGATCGTGATGAAAGACGCAAGGACGAGCAGATTGCCGATAAGTCCATCGAGAAATATCGTTCCAGCACTCAAACTTCCGTACCAGATCCTTTCCAATTCCAAGTCGCTGATGGTGTCCTGGGCACATCTCTTGTTTCTGCTGCGACTGCTCCGGCTCGGCCTCTGACTCCTGCCATTGTCACAGTCGATCGGGAGCCCAATTTCGGCGATGAGCCCCCACGAGTGGCACAGTCCGAGACTAGACTAAGCCGCAGGGACTCATTCGAAATTGAGCGTATGGTGGAGGACTACAAGAAAGCAGCGCGTGATGCACAACAAGACGCTGAGCCCCAACGATACGATCACGATGATAGGAACCGTGACACAAGGGACATTTATGAAGAAGCAAAACATTCAACAGCACCCATTGCCGCAGCGACGGTAGCATCGGCAGTTGCCATCGAAATGGCCCGATCGCGAGAACGTCATCGGGATGAGGACCACTCTCAGTCTGCCAAGGATCCGGTCCAGGAGGAAGCAGATCGGTACTATCGTGAAATGATTACGGCACAGAAGATCGCAGCCGAGGAACAACGGTCTCGCAGCGCGACCCCCGATAAGTCTATTGTCAACAAATATGACGATGCTTCTCAACCATCTTCCTTCACCATAGTCACACCCCCCGAGATGGAGGAAGCCAAAGCAAAGGAAGTCCTGTATGCAGTGCCTGATGCAGACGTCAGAATCGACAACAAGATCTACCCCGAAGAGCTCCACAAGTTCCAAGCGTTCGGTCGGTCGTCGAACATTTTCACCTCGCGCGACCCGTCTTGTGAGCGCGAGCGTCCAGTCTTGAATCTCGTTTATCCTACCCCAGTGCCCAGCCGCCAGCCAACACCTAGTCTTTCCCGAGGTACAAGCGAAGTTGGTGACAGATCAGATCCAGGGGCTCAGCGGCGAGACCGAGACCAAGACCGTGGCAAAGACGAGGACAAGCAGAAGGACAGAGGAAAAGACAAGGATAAGGATAAGGAAAAGAAGAAGAAGTCCGCATCTAAAGAGGACAGTGTAGACGACTATGTCATCGGACCTAAGGGTGAGCTCATCAAGTCTGCTCCCTCAACAGTTTCTTCTGCTTCAAAGTCTGTCACCTGGGGTGAGAATTCTACAAAGAGCTTCGAAGTCGAGAGACCGGAATCCCGAGGCGACACAGAATCCGCAGGGGGCAAAAATGATTCTGCTGATAAGTCCCGGCCTCGTCTTGACCAAGCCAGTCAGTGGGGCATGATCGCTGCTGCCATTGCAGGCAGCAGTTCCGAGCCTGCAAATGAGCCCGATGTCAAAGGGTCACGATCAAAGAAGAAGGCAAGCTCTGATGTTGGCGTCGGCTACCGCGATAGGTCAGGAATGGATCGTGATGACTTCAATGATGATGCCAAGTCAGAGCCGCCCATTCCTGGACCCAAACCTGTCAGCCCAACTGCTGAGAAGATGCCAGGTGGCTTTTCTGATGACATCGAGTTCGCAGCCACTCTAGCAGCTGGCCTGAAGGACACTGGCTTTGATCCCAATATCGTCATTGACGACCCTGCTTACCGCCGTCGATATTCACCTCCTCGCTCCAGTGAACCCAATGGAGATGGCTGGAATCACTCATCCTTCTCGGATGTTGTGACAGATCTGACATCCAAGCAAAAGGCTGTGTCCGAACCCGGCTTCTTTTCCGAACCTATTGACATGACAAAGGAAGACCCAACAGCTGCCACAGATGACTGGGAAGAGGCGTTGAAGAGATTGAGCAAGAAAGAGAAAAAGAAGCTCGAAAAGGAAGCAAAACGCAAGTCTATGGATGCCAATGAGCCCCTGATTCCTCAGTCTTCCGATACTCCAGCCTTTGAAGACTTCGCCGACAGCCAGCTGAGCAAGAAGGAAAAGAAGAAGCTCGAGAAAGCCAAGCGGCAGTCAATGGAACTTACTGACCCCTTGCCAATGGAAACATCCTCGATTGCGGTTGCTGAGTTTGAGGATGCCCCAGAGAGTCAACTTAGTAAGGAGAGGAAGAAGCTTGAAAAGGCTAAGCGTCCATCAATGGAACTCTCCGACACACTGCCTCTCGAGTCGTCTCAGACACCTGAATTTGAGGATGCTCCCGAAAGCCAACTCGATAAAAAGGAGCAACGCAAGCGCGACAAGGAAGTGAGAGCTGACAAGAAGACTCTGGACGATCTTACAGGTTACAAAGATGCAACTCGAGACGACGATACCAAGACACGTGAAATAGATGATGCTGAATGGGAAGACTCCAGCAAGAAAAAGTCCAAGAAAAGCCGGAAGAGCCGTGACTTTGATGACGACACATCTTCAAGGGTATCAGCCCGTTCAGACTATCCGGACGACAAATCGACTATTCGCGTAGTTGAGGCAGACGAGGAGTGGGATACTCCCAAGAAATCCAAGTCCAAGTCCAAGCGAGACTCTGTCGGCTCTGAAATCATATCTTATTCCACGACAGGGTCCGAGGTTGGCGACAGGGACAGTTCCACAAAACGCAGCAGCAAGTCGAAACGTCGAAGTGGCACCGAATTCGACGATTATGGAGATGATCCACCTGATTGGAAAAAGGATCCCTGGGATAACCGGGAAGTGAGCTCAGTTGTGTCTGAGTCTCGAGGCGATGAACGCCGCCGGGAGAGACGAAGCAAACGGTCATCATTGTACGACGATGACGACGCCAAGTCAGTTGCTTCTGCTCCTGGCTCGTCTCGCAAGAGCAAGCGATCCTCTTTGTATGGAGATGAAGAGCTTGCCAGATCCTCTGTGTCTCTGGTAGGGTCAACTAGGCGTGGCAAGGACAAAGAGACCGACAAGAGCGAGAAGCGATCCAGCGGTCTCTTTGCGACACTATTTAAAGGCAACAGCAACAGCAAAGATGATTCCAAGAAATTGGACAAGGAGTCTTTTTTAGATAATGCCGGCACCCTTGGCGCGGGTGTCGGCTTGGCGACAGCTGCCATCGTTGCTAGCAGCTCTCGCCCCAATGCCGCCCATGCCTCCTACGAAAAGGAGCTCGAGGCTCGCGATGAGGCCAAGCCCTCCACATCGCGGAGCTTCGATGAGTTTGACCCAGAGATTGCTCCCCGAGCAATCAAACCCGCCATCGATCCCAAATATGGTGATCTGCTACCACTGCCTCCAAGTGAACCTGGTAGCCCAAAGACAACTCCGGAAGAGACACCAGACTTGCCAGCTTTGCCAGACAGTCGCCCGGATACACGGCCAGAGGAGCGGAGCCTCAAACGTGACATTTACTCTCACCGACGAAGGAAGAGTGCACAAGAAACGCCAACAAAGTCTCCCAGCAGCACTGCAATCCCGATCTCCCTGCGCCTTGGCCAAAGACATGGCGATGTTCCCAGCTCGCCGGGCAACTATCGATCACCTCCCAGTGGTTCACCTGTGACGACTCCTAACGCGACCCGCCGGACAGCTCGTATTTCGTGGGATAGCAGCAGAGAATTCAAGCCTCTTTACCTCCTCGAACACTCGCGACAGGGCTCTGCTGAAACTATTCCTCAGGTTGACCTGCCCGCCCTTCCTCCAAGTGAGCCCAGTGAGCCCCCTTCTAGGGAGTCGCCGGCGCCTGGCTTTGCTGAACTGGATGCATCTGGTGAAGTAGCCAACCAGGGCCTTAGTCTCGATGATCTTGCAGACGTAGGTCTTCGTATCAATACCGATCTGGCTGCAGCTGCCCCGTCCCAAGATATTGCTGGGTCACAGGAGACGACGCCCAAGGCTACCGTGAAGCCGGAGTTTCCGTCTTTGCCAGCATCTCAGGAAGCCACAGAAGCTTGGACAAGTGCCGAGGCGGATCCTGTTCCTGTCGACTCCATGTCCAAAGATAGAAGCTCATACTTGCTGAACTCTGCCCCGTCGTCCACGAAATCCAATAAAACTGTGGCCAGCGTGGGTGCGTTAGAAAGCCCTCCCAACTCTACCCCGACCAAGAACCTCATGGTCGAGAGTGCATTGCCAGACATTGCAGAGGACCTGACTTCTGCAGACGAACATTTCTCCGACGCACTAGAAGGGCCACATTCTGACACTTTCGAGGAGGCGCGCGACTGGATCGACGATGTCCAACCCTCTGAGCCTGTTGACGAGCCTGTTCGAGTGGTAGAAGCTACCGAACAAGCTGCGCCTGTGCTACCCACACCCCTTCCCGCGGAAGAGTCTGAGCCCGAAGAATGGAAGAGCATGTCTGCCAAAGAAAAGAAAAAGGCAAAGAAGGCCCGAAAAAGCAAGGACTTGTCGCTTGCAAGTGCCACCGCTGCAACAGCCGCGGCCACTGCAATCATCGCCCCTGTGTTAACGGAGGAGCCAGTGCAGAATGAGGACTCATCCGAACCTGTGCAGACCGAAGACGTATTTGAGCTACCCAAGAAAGGAAAGAAGGGCAAGAAAGGGAAAAAGAAGTCTCTGCCGCTGGAAGACGATGCCACAGAAGCCCCTAAAACCGACCCGGGAACTGACGACCATCCCCCAGGCGCTGCTGAAGCTGTCGAAGAATCCAAAGCCCTCGCCGACCCCCTTCTCGCTGACGTTGAAGCTGACAAGTCGCTGCAAGACATTGATGCTCCCGCAGCTCCATTGAGCGACAACAAGGTTGAGGACAAATCTCTGCAGCAGGACATGCCTGTCGACACGGTTCAAGAAGCAGCCGCAGCATCGAAGGATGAGCCTATCGCAAGCAATACAGAGAATCAGGACCTTCAAACATCAGCCGAGCTGCCACAGCCAGATGAATTCGAGACGACAAGCAAGAAGAGCAAGAAAAAGAAGAAGAAATCGAAAGAGGCTCCTACTGCAACCCCTGAAGAACCTCCTTCTGCTGAAAGCGGTGCTGCGCCCACAACTGATCCCATCGAGCAAGTTGAGGATTTGGACAAGACGATCGGTCTCCCTTCTTCTACAGATGCTCCTGTCAACGTTGACGTGGATGCTCCCACAGAAACACCTGGCACCGCGACGCCTTCTACTGAACTGGCCACTGGTGGTGATCCTGAAGAGATGTGGTCAGCGCCACTCTCAAAAAAGGACAAGAAGAAGAAAAAGAAGAAGACACTGCAAGTCGAAGAGTCTTTACCGGTAGAGCCAGAGTTACCACCTACGGACTCATCAGAGAAGTACGAAGCCAAAGAAACGACTACTGAGCCAACTGCAGTAGCCATGGTTGAGACTCCTCCAACACAACGATCTTCCGAGCCTGAAGCGGCATCTGAACCAGTAGAAGCCGACTTTGCTCCTGTCACTTCGAAGGGCAAGAAGAAAAAGAAGAAGAGCTCGCAAGTTGAAGAAGAAACGTTGCCGGCAGAGGAGTCACTGCCCGTTGTTCAGGAGGACCAACCTCAAGTGGAGAAGGAGATCAAAGAGCCAGCCGCTACAGAAACCCCGATTACAGACGTCGTGTCCATTTCTGAAGAGCCGGCCGCCATAGAGGAGGCACCGGCCATATCGGCTCCAATCTCAACTGCGCAAGAACCAGAAGAGATACGCGAGGCGGAGTTTGCGACTGTGTCCAAGAGCAAGAAGAAGAAAAAGAGCAAGCAGCTTGATGAGCCAGTCTCGACAGTTCAAGAGCCCGAGGTCCCTGCGGCCGAGGAAAGCCAGCCTGTTGTGGCCGAATCTCCTGTGGCCGACTCGTCCGTTCTACCTTCCGAAGACGTTCAAGAACCGGCTGAAGCTGGCGAATCTGACTTTGCGCCTGTGACCAAAGGCAAGAAAAAGAAACAGAAGCAAAAGAGTATTCAGCTTGATGAGCCCTCGCCGGCAGAGAAAGAATTAACTGAGCCCCCAGCCAATGATGTTGAGAGTCAGCAGCCTACTGCAGATTCAACGAGTATCGAAGAGCCATCTGCGCCCTTGCAGGAACCAACCGAGGACGATTTCGCCCCTGTGTCGAAGGGCAAGAAAAAGAAGAAGAGGCAGAGTGCTCAGTTCCAAGACTTTGTGCTAGGAGATACAGCCAACGACGCTCCCATAACTGCACATGATCAGTTCATTTCAGCTCTCCCAACTGATCCAACTCTCGATCCTGAGCCACTCACTCAAGAGCCGACTGCTATTGCTCAGGAGCCTGCGGAAGCTGCCGAATCTGATTTTGCTCCAGTGACCTCGAAGAGCAAAAAGAAGAAGAAGAAGGGCCCCCAACTTGAAGAGAACTCCTTTGATTCGTCCAAGGCTGCGTTTGAGTCTAAGGAGCAGTCCGAAGCTCAAAAGCCCGAGACTGACCTGCCTATCGAAACAACAGAAGTCGTCGTTGACCAGGCTCCTGCCGCTGAACAATCCATAGAACCCACTGAAGCTGATTTTGCCCCTGTCACCAAGAGCAAGAAAAAGAAGAAAGACAAGCGCAAGTCCGTTCAGTGGGAAGACTCGCTGCCAGACCCTAGTTCTGAGACAACGGGGGCTTCTACTCCAGTTGTCGATGCCTCGGAGGAGGTCAAGACTGCGGAGCCCATGTCAGCTGAACAACCCGCCAAAGAACAGTATGAAGAACAAGCACGAACATTGGAGACTGAAATATCCGAGCCACTCTTCTCACAGGGCGATGCTCCGATTGAGCCCACTCAAGATGAGGCGACAAGTTCGGAGCCGACACAGACTGAACAAACCGAGATCAAGCCCGTTGACGATGCACCTGCCGAAGACTCTTGGACTGAATCTGCCTCATCCAAGAAGAAGAGCAAGAAGAATAAAAAGAAAGCCAGTCAAACCAATGTGTGGGATCTTTTGGAAGAAAAGCCAGTCGACACTCAGGTTGCCGAGTCTGCCGATGTTCAACTTACAAAAGACGGCATCGAAGACATTCAGGGACAGCCAGCTTCCGAGGCTATCTCTGATACCGTCGTAAATGACTCTGAACAGGCTGCAGAAGCCAGCGCCTCTGAAAAGCCACCTGAAGCCACAGCTGAAGATGAATGGAGTATCCCTTCTACAGGCAAGAAATCGAAAAAGAAGAAGAAGGGCAGCCAATCAGCTTCAGCTCCCGAGTCAGAGACCCCCAAGCTTGCTGAGAAGGAGGCAGTCGAACATATGCCCCTCACTGAGGAGCCCGCTTCGATTGAAGAACCCCAACCTTCTACAGAACCAGATGCCGCGGTTGCGGTTGAAACACCAATTGAAGAAGAATGGCCGCAGGCTGTTGGAAAAAAGAACAAGAAGAAGAAGCGCCAAAGCCTGACTGCTGAGACCAGTGTCGAGGATCAGCAGCCCACAGAATCACCTGCGGAACCTGCTGACACTGCTGTCGAAACTCCAGTGGCATCAGACAATCTGGAAGCAGTGACAACTCCGGCAGAGGACGAATGGCAGCAGGATACCGGAAAAAAGGGTAAGAAGAAGAAGAAGCGCCAGAGCCTGACAACTGAGCCCGTACCGGAGGCAGTGGCCTCTTCTGACCTTCCTGCTGAGACCTCGACGCTTACTGAAATCTCCAACACTGCGGAGCCGACTCCAGATGCAACCCCTCTCGCGGCCGATCCTGAAGCAGAGTTCGAGGTTCCCAAGAAGGGCAAGAAAAACAAGAAGAACTCTCTTGCCTGGGACGTCGATGTCGTCGAGGCCCCCACTGAGCCTGTCTTGGAGCTCCCGAACGTGGAGCAGCCAATCGCGGCGAACGAGGATATTAAGAACGAGGATACACAGACAAGGGAAACCGACACAGCCCCTAACGTGACTGATGCTGTTGTACCCTCTGGCATCAATGATGAAGACAAGTTGGCAGAAGTGGACTCACCTGTAAAAGGCGTCACAGATGTGCCGCCTCAAGAACCTCAGGACTCCAAAGACCCTACCCAAGGCTCCGATGCCAAAGGATCGGGAAGCCCCGCAAACGATGCCGACTTCTTTACTCCCGTGAAGCTCTCAAAGAAGGACAAGAAAAAAAAGAAAAAACTTGCGCAGGAGGAGTCCCGGGCAGACACAGCTGTAGAGTCTACACCAGAAGTTCAAGCCAGAGGTATTGATGCTTCTGCTGGGTCCATGTCTCTGTCGAAGGAGTCGGCAGAGACCTCTCCAGTACCCGGTGAAGCAATCGCTGTTGCGCAACCCGGGAAATCAGAAGCCAATACAGAAGATGCTTGGGGTGGGTTCAATCCTATGCAGCCCGAACAGGATAAGGGGAAAAATGAAGCTAAGATTAGTGAATCTCACCATTTAGGTAAAACGGAACCCACTCCCGCAGATCAATCTGCCATCGAGCCTACCCACGAAGCGTGGTCGAAGCCTAGTGCTGCCCTTGACGACGAACCCGCTGATGCCGCAGCTGCCAATGTAGTAGACCAACCCCGAGGCTTCGGCGCGCTTGAGGCTCAGGAGCAGGAGGCAGATTCAGGCAAAGGTGGAGCCAATGACGATGAATGGGAGGTTGGACTTTCCAAGAAGGACAAGAAGAAAAAGAAGAAGGGCAAGGCTTTGGAAATGGAGGCTGATGTGAGCTCGAAGCTTGCTGAAGAGACCTTGGTCTCAGAGCAGCCCGAGACAATTAAGGGGGAGGATGTTACTGGGGATTCATGGTCCGAACCTGTGTCAAAGAAGGACAAGAAGAAGAAGAAGAAGAAGGCCAAGCAGGGCTCCCAGTACGATGATTTCCCAGAGCAACCCATCCTCAGTCAGGACGCCGATGACTCCCACCACGCTGATGCTCGACCAGAGGACGAAAAAGCCGACCCCCTGGACCTTGCAACAACAGCGCAGAATACTGGGCACACTGATTTGAGCGATGCGGCACAACGTGATGTTACCTCCGGACTCCCAGAAAAATTTATCCCCGATATGGTATTCGACAAAGCCATCATGACAGAGAGCCAAGCACCCATGGACCAGCCTGAAAATACAGAGAGTTCTGTTCCGATTGTCCAAGAGGACCTCAACACTGCCGGAGAATCATCTGTCCTGCCAAGCGGCGATTCTGAAGTGCCAGTGGCGAAGGATCAGCTAGCAGATGACGAGTGGTCGGTCCCCCCTACCAGCAAGAAAGACAAGAAGCGCAAGAGTCAAGTAGACGCTTTGCCCTGGGACGAGCCCGATCCAAGCACATCTGAGCAGACCGCGAAGGATACATTTGTCCAGGGCAATGACGCTGCCTTACCCGACGTTCCCGCGACCATTCCGGATGTCAATGTGGAAAGGGCGGATGACACAGGATTCGGACGATCCGCGGGTGCCAGTGCAAGCCTTCCAGAAGCTGAGAAGTTGGCTCAGGACCTTGGAATGGAGGATGCATCAGCGCCAACCATCGTTCCGTTCCCTGAACCAGAGGCTCTTGCTGGCGTTGAGCGTGACAGCCAGCAGCTTCAAGATGACCCAGCCAATGACTCTTGGAGAGACGTTCCGCAAAGAAAATTGTCTAAGAAGGACAAGAAGAAAAAGAAGCAGCAGGCTGACATGGCGCAAGAGCTGGTGGAAGAACCCAAGGAAATAAGCGCGGAAGAATCTGCGCCTACGGCCAGTGCAGACGAGCCCATCGAGAAGCCCGCTGTTTCTGAAGACCCCTCGGCTGAGCTCGAGGAATGGCAGCCTACCAAGAAGTCCAAGAAGGACAAAAAGAAGGCTGCCAAAACCGCTCTTGCTGGTACAGCCCTGGCAGCCACCGCAGCAGCTGTATCCGTGGTCGATGCCATTACACCCTCCAACGAGGAGGAAGACAAATATCATGCTGATGGCGCTGACGCACCTGCCCAGCCCAAGGGAAGTAGTTCCTGGGCCGACGAAATGGAAGACGTAGATCCTTTAACCACTGCAGAAGCAGATTCTACGACGATGCAAGATCCACAGCAAGAAGACGATTTCGGGTTTACAACCTCGGCCAAGTCTAAGAAGGGAAAGAAGGGCAAGAACAGGTCGAAAGACTTGTCCGCAGATGACTATCCAAGTCCTGAGGCAACACCTGCTGCTGAGCCGCTGCCGATTGAAACGGCCCAAGACACCGCTAAAGAAAGCACCCAGCACACCGAAATTACAGATGAAAGCCTACCAATCGAGACCGACGCACCAGCACCAGTTGAAGCCGAGGACGAATGGGCTTTGCCCACGAAAAAGAAGGGCAAGAAGGGCAAGAAGAATAAATCCAGTAGTGGAACAATGACGCCTGCAGAGCAGCCAATTGCTACTGAAGTCCCTACGCCCGATTTGGCCCAAGAGACTGAACAAGCTACTAATCCGGCCGCAACAACAGAAACCGATCCTCTTCCTGTAGAGGCCGAAGTTCCCAAAGCGATTGATGTCGATGATGAATGGACCATGCCTGTCAAGACAAAAGGTAAAAGGGGGAAGAAGAGCAAGTCAAGTGGTTGGACTACACCAGCTGAGCCAACGCCTGTAAATGAATCAGACCAAGCTCTTTCGATCGAACTGCCAGTCGTCGAGGCAGAGACGGCGCCAGCCGATCCAACACCTGTTATTGAACGAGATCAAGTACCCAAAATGGCAGCACCCATTGTTGAGGCGGAAGTGACGATAGTAGAATCTACGCCTGTCCCTGAGCCCGAAGCAGTAGTGGCTGATTTGACACCAGTTCCGGAGCTGGGATCAACAGCCGCCATGGTACAAGAGCCTCTGGCCCAGTCTGCTGATGACATTGTGGTAGAGCCACAACCAGTCAATGTGGAAGATGAATGGGCTATGCCTACGAAAAAGAAGGGCAAGAAGAGCAAGTCAAGCAGCGGAGCAATTACACCGGCAGAAGCGGCAGCACCTATTGTTGAATCGGAAGCTGCACCTGAAAAGGCGGATAACTCAATCGCTGAGCCACTCCCTGCACCTACCGACGAAGGTATTGCTACCCAGGATGATACTTCCGCCACTGAGCCACAGCCTACAATTGACGAGAATGACATTTCTACTCGAGATGACGCTTTCATGATTCCATTACAGAGGCATGAAACCGCTGAGCCATTGGCCGAGGCAATGAAGGTTGTGGCCGAGCCGAAAGAGGTCGAAGACGCCCCGGCGGTTGCTGATGATGAGTGGGCTCTTTCCTCCAAAAAGAAAAATAAGAAGGGCAAGCAAGGTAAATCGAGCAGTGGCGTCATGACTCCCGTTGACGAAACGTATGTCTCTGAGAAACAAGAACAAACGCCATCAAAGACAATGGAGACACTCAATACGCTTGATAACACACCGAAATTTTTGGAATCTTTCAACCCTTCTATGCACCCTGTAGACGTCCAAACAGAGCAAGAGTCTCAGGCACAAGATGAACCACAGGCACAGAAGGAACTCGCAGAAACTTCTCAGTTCATTGCCCAGAGCAACAACGACAATGAGGAATGGGACATCCCAGTTAAGAAGAAGGGCAAAAAGGGAAACAAATCCAAAGCTGGAAGCGGTTCAATGACTCCTACGACACCTCTTGACACGCAGCTTGAATCAACCAAAGGAGAGCGACCGTCAGCCCTTGACGAAGCATTTACGGCAACGAGAGTGAACGAGCCATCTCTGGCTTCCGCCGTAGACATCGCTACATCTACGGAGCCCATCAATGAGGACGACGAATGGGCTCTTCCTGATAAGAAGAAGAAGGGCAAAGGCAAAACATCCAAATCTGCGTCAGTTCCTACTTTTGATGAATCAGTGGTCCCGGCATTGACGGTCGGAGCAGACGAAAGCAAGGATCCAGATAACTTCGCCATGGACATGGCCACTAGTACAAGAGAAGCGTCAAGCCACGCATCTGAAGCAAATATGCCGTCAACTACGCTTCAAGAGACTATTCATGACAATTCTACATCAGAGCAGGGCCTTGGAGACGCAACAAGCGCTTCCGTTGCCACCGCTGCTGATCGCTCAATTGAAACCAATGAGCCGACAGCTTCGGTAGAAGCGACACCTGACGACACCTGGGCGGTTCCTATAAGCAAGAAGTCCAAGAAAGACAAGAAGCGAAAGTCAAGTCAAGTATTGGTCCTCGACTCGCCCCGGGATGAGCCTGTCGCGCATGACGAACTAGTGCTGGATCTGCCTGAGAATCGTGATGAGCAAGTTGCTCATGATGAATGGGGCGATGACTTCTCTGTGCCAAAGTCGAAGAAAAAGAAGGGCAAGCAGCCGAGTGAGCCGCGAGCAGAGCCTGTCACCAAAACGAACGCCCCTGAATCTACAGTTGAAGCACACACAGACAAGAACACCACGTCCATCGACGACGTTTGGGGAGATGATGCGGTCATGAGCAACAAGGAGGATCAGCAGCAGGGAACTCTGCCGCGGGTTATTAGTGATCCATCACCAAAAGACAATAATAAGAATGCGCCGGCGCCCGCTGAGTCAGCTTCTGCGGCTGGCGCAATCGCCGGTGGCGTTGCTCTTCTAGCCGAGAAGTTTGGTGGTGGTAAGAAGAAGAAGACGGCGAAGGGGAAGCAAAAGAAGATTTTGGATAAGAGGCAGCCGCAAGAGGACGATCTCTTCGATGATCCAGCCCTGTGGGAAGGAGCAGATAAGAAGGGCTTGAATGAAAGCAAAGACGCGGAGCTTCACGAGGATTTCTGGGGAGGAGCCGCTGAAGACGAGAAGGAAGTGGACGAAGTCCGGGAAGAGATACCAAAAGAGGCGGTGGAGGAAGCGAAGGCGCAAGTGAAGGAAGACGCGAAGCGGGAAGACAAACACGAGCCAAAATTGGACGCGACAAGCTCTAGAGAGTTCAAGGAAACTCTGCCAACCCCCATGAGTGGCAGCTTCACGGAGTCTGATGGAGGTTGGAAAGAAACATCAAGACAAGGAGTACCCATTGATGATGAATTTACAGAGAGCCCCATCTTAGGTCGTGGTGATTCCACCCCTACAATACCCAAGGAGCCGGTAGGGCTACTGCGCCGGTCAGCTGGGATGGGAGAGCCGGTTGGGGGACTACTGAAAGAGAGGCAGGATGCCGAGCCAATCATGCGGAGGATGAGCTCGGAATCAGACTTCAAGCGATCACCGACACGAGGTCTGCCAGCCGTACAAGAGGTTCCTGAGGCTGAGGCAGTTGCGGCGCAATACAACTGGCCAACGCCCGACATGAACAGAGACAGCGGCTTTGCTCCAGGATCACCAAACCCACAAGCACATCGCAGTCTTACCTACCAAGATGAGCAGCAGAGAGACAGCGGCGTTCACACAGATGACTACAGGGATGGCAGGATTCACACGCCTGACGTGGCAACCGAGAAGAGGCTGCGACGTTCGCCGTTCGCAACTCCCGTCTTGCGAGAGCCCGATGCTGCCCTGGCAACTCCCGAACCAGAGAAAAAGAGCAAAAAGTCATCAAAGGGCTACGGAGACGTTGCATCACTGGGAGGGGCAGCAGCTGCCGCAACACTGGCAAGCAAAGCGGCAGACAAAGGAGCCACGAGCAGAGACACGACCGACGCAGCTGGACAACGCAGCGTGAGCGACAGCCCGTACGACTACGGCCACAAGCAACGGGCAGCCGCCGGGTCGTCCGAGTTGTCTGCCACGGCGACGGGGGCAGGCTCAGGACTGTCCCCCCGGCCCGAGCCCGCCGCGCGCCGGTCCGTGTCCAACAGCAGCCTCTCCCGCCAGCGCACGCCAGAGCCGCTCAAGTTGCGGCCTGAAAGTCCAGGCATCAGCGGCGTGCAAGGCATCCATCGCTCCACCCCAACCCCCCCACTTCGGCGCATCGATAAGCGCATGAGCGGCGACCTCAGAGCTCTTCGTCAACAACGCAGCTCCAGCTCCACGCCCACTCAGGTCCTGCCGCCGCCCGTCGCCAACGAGAGTCGCGTCCGCGCCAAGGGCGACGACAGAGACATGGCCGATGTCTACGATGGCTACGGCGAGGGCCGTATTGGCTCCCCGCGCTCCCCCACCCGTCCGCATAGCATGCGCCGCCGCCAGAGCATGCAAGTCCTCGAGCTCGAATCCAGAGTTGAGCAGCTCATCGCCGAGAATCGCCTCCTCACTGAGGCGCGCACACACGCCGAACAGAACGTTAGTCAAAAGGCCGCAAGTGTCCTATCCGAGCGCGACGCCGAAATCGAGTCTCTCAAACAATCGCTGCAATTTTTGCAGAATGAGGTCAGCCGCTTGACAGAGGTCAACGAAGGTCTCACAAGCGCCAACGCAGAGTTGGCGAGCAAAGACAATGGTCGCTATGCCGACATGACCCGCGAGCTGGACGAAGCTCGCGGCGCTCACACAACTTTTACGCAATCTTTACAGGACAAGGACACCGAAATTGCGGATCTCCGCGCCCAGCTTGAGGAAGCCAAGGAGCAAATTCGCCAGATGCAACGCAAGATCCTTGAGTCCAAGGCTGGCGACTCCGACTTCCTTGATCTCAAAGACGAAGATTACTTTGACCATCGCTGCCAGCAGCTTTGTTCACATGTTCAACAATGGGTGCTGCGATTCTCCAAGTTCTCCGACATGCGCGCCTGTCGCCTCACCAGCGAGATCAACGACGAGAAAACTATTGATCGTCTAGACAACTCCGTCCTTGACGGGTCCGACGTCGACACGTACCTGAGGGACCGTGTCAAGCGTCGCGATATTTTCATGTCCATGACCATGACCATGATCTGGGAGTTTGTATTCACCAGATACCTGTTTGGCATGGACCGAGAGCAGCGCCAGAAACTCAAGTCCCTGGAGAAGCTGCTAACAGATGTCGGTCCCGTGCAGGCTGTTCGTCAATGGCGAGCAGTCACATTGACACTACTTTCCAAGAGAGCTAGCTTCAAGGATCAGCGCGACTTGGATACCGAAGCTGTGGTACAGGCCATCTACCAGACTCTGTGCAAGATTCTGCCACCGCCATCGAACCTGGAAAACCAAATACAGTCACAGCTTCGTCGGGTCATGCGCGAAGCAGTAGAATTGTCCATCGAGATGCGCACACAGCGGGCTGAGTACATGATGCTTCCGCCTCTGCAGCCCGAGTACGACGCAGACGGCGAACTGGCGGCCACCGTTTCCTTTGACGCTGCCATGATGAATGAACGCAGCGGTCATGTCAGCGCGACCAATGAAGAGCTCGAAGCTCAAAACGCTGTGGTCAGAATCGTTCTCTTTCCCCTCGTCGTCAAAAGGGGAGATGACAACGGTGTTGGCGAAGACAAGATTGTCGTTTGTCCCGCACAAGTCCTCATTGTCCGCGATGACAGACACAGACGACACGTCACACCATCTAGCGATGCTGGCGGTGCCTCCCTCGGCGCGCCCAGTCGCATCAGCGTCGTCACTGAAGCCATGGGACAACCCGAGGCCGAATACATGGAAGGCGGCATCTAGAGGATTTTTTTGCATCAATCATTCTAACGACATAAAATAGTCGTACAATGGTTCATGACTGCATATATGGCACAGCGTGGATTTTACAATTTTTGATATTCATTGTTTATTTTCATTCAAAACATGAAATAAACTGTTTTTTGGGTAGGGGAAACGGGACGGTTATAAAAGGGGATACAAGGGATGGCTCGGTCTCGGTTTTACTCAATTTTTCTTATGTTGTGTGCCTCGTTACGATATCCCGCGAGTTTTGACTCTTCTTTTCTTTCTTGTGTTTGTCAACTTATGATGTCTTCGATAGTGTGTTACTGGTTTTCTTTGTTTTATCTTTTGGGAATTCGGATTCGGCTTGGATAGATGCCATGCGACGCTTTGTATTTATTTGTAATTTAGCTGAGTCTTTTTTCCTTGGCTGTTGAGCCGGTATAATTTACTATGCTGATTCTTCTACATTTGTGCTTGATTGCGTGTGACAGGATTGATAGACAAGTGTTAATTGATAACTATGCCGTGAGCTCATTAGACTTCTACAATGCAGTGATTGTACCTGTATTTCGATATGTACTCGAGCAGATTTGGTACAAGCTGACTCTGTAAGCCTTCGTTCGCTCAACCTGGTTCACGAAGAAAGTGAGAAGTACTATGAAATGATATGTATTGGGGCGACCCCCTTCATTCAATGTACACAGGACTATTTGCGCTACGATTATAAACAAATGGTATTGCCCTCTAACCTATCAAGACCGATCACTCGTCTTGTCAATCGTCGATCGCCAACCGTTCCACGCCAAAGCCGCACTCTTCGCCTCCTTCACACCATGCTTCTCAGCAACCATATTCAAGAGCCACTGCATTCGAGAAGTTCGACCTCGTTGACCTTTTTCCAGATCCCGACTAATCACCCCGACTACGTGTGCGAGAATCTGGGATGATATGCCGTGGCCCAGGGCACGCTGCTGGTTCACGCATCTTTGTACGTTCCGCAGGACTTGACGGTCGTTGAGGTGTTGGGCTTCGATGAACCATTGACCCATTTGGGTGAGAAGTTGTGTCTTGGCCTTGTTTTCCTCCCTCAGAAGTCGTTTGTTTTGGGCGATACTCCGTGGTGTGTAGGAGAGCTTAAGAACTTGCCATATCCGAGCAGAGTCGATCTCCGGGTCCTTGATAATGGCTTCAATGTATTTGGTCCATGTGTGCCAGGACCACAAAGATTGGCGTGCTCGGTTGGCGCGGGACTTCATGTCAATCGAATCGTGCAACTCGAGAGCTTGTTTGTGATTGGCGCATGCTAGGGCAATTGCTTCGATTGTGTCTCTGCGGATTTTATGAACGGGTGGTGATGTGAGCACCTGGGTTGTCGATGAGAAGTCTCCAATGTCGGTCAGAATGGCGCAAGTTTCTTGTAGTGCAGTGTCCTTGCTGTTAGACTGTACAATATGGTCCATCAGCGTGGACCATCGCTGGTGCATGGAACTGTATGTCTTCTGGTAGAGTTGCTTGCGAGAATTGGCATCAAGCAATTGTACAGCACTGAGTCGTGCAACAAGGACTTGCCATCGTTGTATGCCGTTAAGTCGAAGGTCTGGGCCTAGACAAGTGCGGTACATGTTGACAAATTCATGGGTGCTCAGGTGCGCGTCGTAGGCTCTGATGATGAGCCACGCGAAACGCATTCGTTTCGCCTTCTCCGTCAGCCAGTCTTGTTGTGAGAGGAAGAGGTTCATGTCATGGTCAAGCTGACGTTGGTATTGAGAAGGCAACTGTTGGAGGGCCTGGCTGAACCTTGCTGCTCGATGTGACCATTGTGCAAAAATATTATGTCGACTGGCCAGTGCTGTGACTACTCTGCAAGACAAATCGCGGATCTGTCCGGGATTCAAGTGGTCTTTCAGCGACGCTGGTACGATATCCATTAACCGCCAGAAGAGTTGGACATCGTGTTGACTACCGTTCGTGGCGCATATCTTGTCGATAAAAGCTAGCCAGAGGTCCTCAGATATGGCATTTGGGTTCTTCGTGTTTGCATCGGCCATGGCATAGAGGATTCCGCGGCGAATCATGGCAGCGGCCTTATTGGCGATTGCGGCATGAGGGATATGGCTCTTTGATACTGAGTCGAACGGTTCCAAGGAAGCAAGGAGGTTTTCGACGGACAGATTCCCACGTTCAATCCTACGACGAAGGGACCTTTTGCAAATTTTCGCTGCGCTGTAAATTTTGCTCTCAAGCTCGCCATCGTTGCTAGCGTCTAGATCGAGAATGCTCGATCGGAGTAGTATAATTTCTTCCGGCAAGTATGCGGATGAGAACGGGGCTTGGAGTTTCTCTTCGGGTATCGAGATGGAGTTGTAGGAGGAGTCGAATGCTAGAGCTTCTGATTGAACCAATTCAGATCCTGATTCTGATGGAGGAACAGGGGTCGCAGTGAACGATCTATCGGTCGAGCCTTGGTTCTCGAGCCAGCTAAAAAAGCTATTGAAGAGCCCGGACACGCTGAGCTGATCTTGCTTCTGTCTTCTGTGCTCCTGGCTGGTGGGCGCTTCCCATTGCAATGTACTGGGACCGACATCGAATTGCCAAATTGGAGGGAAGGGGTGCGATGTGGGCATCAGGCCCGTCATGTGTCGTTTCGAAGCTCTTCGGCGACTCTCGAGAGGTCCCGCGTGCGAATTGATTCGGCGACATGTTACCGCGATCGTCCTTTGGTATTGCTCAATGGCGTGTATGAGCATCACGATGCAGAGCCACGTTGCGGCGTCAGAAACAGCCGTCGGGCAAACCAATCGGCTGGGATCGAATTGTTTTGCTGCTCTGCCTTGGAAGCAAGCTTGGATGGCTGGCAGACTGGTGCAAGCTGGTCCGTGCATGCCATCCGTCGGTAGCCGGCAAAGGTATAGTCCGGGACGCCACACATTGTCCTGCCGGGTTGCACTAGTCGCAGTTGCGCAGCCAGGCACCAGCTATTGGTCTGTTTGCCTGTTTCCACAATCCATCTTTACAACCTGGCGCAGCTTACCTAGGTGAGCATCTGCAATAGGTAGGTGATGAGCTAAATATCTTGATTTTGTTCTCGCCGCGTTCCGAGATCGCTTGCCACGCGTTTCTGGTTCCTTGAAAAATCGGACAGGATCGATTTCGATGTGTTCGGTCCACTGCCAGTCGAGCATGGAGCCACATGCGTTGCCACATCGGAGGAAGTGGTCCGGAACAATAGCCTCAGCTGCGTTCATCTCTACGTCAGCTATGGGAAAATCACTTTGCGTGGTACAGAGTGGGTTATTGAACAAGTTTCTGATTTGATCATCTTGGGTTCTGTCAAATATGACATCACAGGTAGCCGGAGGTTTTTTATTAAAAATAACAAAACGTGCGCTCATCGAAACGGTCCAAAGTGCCCGGCATATTACAGTACTGTACTTTGTGACACAATGTTAGGTCGTTTTTAAACCGTCGATATTACGCACCATGCTTTCCATCCGCGTCTCAGAAACTCAGACTTTGCAAAAGGGCTCTAAAAAGATATTGTTCAATCATTCAAAATGGTAGGTTATCCGTGGAAGTTTTCCGGTGTGATGCACGGTTCAGTCTTCAAGCTGGTCTAACTGTTGGTATGAATAGGAGCCGGTAACCCCAGGCGAGACGCATTTGCCTCCCCACCACAGCGAAAGTCAGTCACTCAGGTTCCAGTTACGCCAGGCGTAGCTCTGGGCACGTATGACAGAGACTACTTTGGCGGTGCCACACAAGAACCACCTGGTTTGCAACTGAATGGAACTGGCGAAAGACTACCGACTCTGAGTGGGAATGCGATCTCGGTAACATTTGCAGTGCCCCATACTTTGGAGTACCACCAAGGAGCAGAATGGGTAATTGTAGAGAATGAGTTGGCTTTCTTTTTCGACATGCTAACAAGTCACAGCAACTGCATCAGCGTAACCACCGTTCCGCGTTACTGGATTCACTGCACTACTTGTCTGAATACAGCCCCTGGGACCACACCATTGTCGCGTGGACGGGTGAGATCCATCGCCCATCAGAAGCTGAAGAAGAATTTGGACCTGAAAGCGAATCCGAAGCATTGCCACAGTCAACTTCAATATTGCTAGGGTCTACCACGACTGCCGCACCCAGAGCCAAGTTCAACTCGCTCGTTATTCCATGCGAAGACCAAAGGCGCCTTGAAGAGCAGCTCTCAAACCAAAAGATGAAAACTGTCCCAGTCTGGCTCGCGGACAAAGATGATATCTCAGAAAGCAGTATCAAGTTGCGGCATCAATCAAGATGGAGGCGCTACGCAGAGCACGATCTATGTGCTGTCCTCCATTACAAGCAGCATCCACCCACAGATGGGTTCACAGAAGGCCAAAGATGGGCAGATTACCTCCGGATGAACCAGTTGTTTGCGGATAGGATCAGCGAAGTGTATCGCCCAGGAGATGCTGTGCTGGTGCATGACTATCATTTGATGCTTGTGCCAGCGTTACTGCGCCAGCGACATCCTGACATACGCGTCAGTTTCTTCCTCCACACACCATTCCCTTCCAGCGAAACTGGTTCGCTGCCTGGTGCGTCGTAAAGAGCTTCTCCAAGGTCTCCTCGGGTCTGACGTAGTGGCTTTCCAATCGTTCCACTATGCGCAGCATTTTGCCAACTCGTGCTCGAGAATCCTCAACCTACAGGCGAATTACAAAGGCGTCTACATGCCGTCCAAGAGAGTTCAGATTGAGATCATAGCAGCAGGCATCAATGTCTCCAACATCCATTCTTTAGCATGGTCGGTGCCGGTCACAGAAAAATGCTTCAACCTGAGGAAGCTTCACGCCGGCAAGAAGATCATTGTGGCGTGCGACCCTCTGGATCGACTGGGAGGCGTCGACAAGAAACTGCACGCCTTTGACCGGTTTTTGGAAATGTACCCGGAATGGCAAGAACGAGTCGTTCTTCTCCAGCTGGTGAGCCAAACGACGGTTGAGGATGATGTTGGCGAAGAATCGCGCTATGCCAGTAATGTCAGCGCATTGGTGAACTCGATCAACTGCAAATACGGTTCACTGGGTTATATGCCTATCCAGTTGCACTCGCAGAATCTTTCTACGGACGAATACTTTGCGCTCCTGCGCTCAGACGACGTTGCTCTTTTCACGAGCATCAGGGATGGAATGAGCACGGCGAGTCTGGAATATGTGGTCTGTCAGCAGAACACACATGGCTGCACCATCATCTCTGAGTTCAGCGGCACGGCCAGCAGTCTCGAGGAAGCCATGCACATCAATCCCTGGGACACAGCTGGCGTCGCCAAACGCATTAACGAAGCCCTCAGCATGACAGCTGATCGACGACAAGCCATGCACATGGCACTATACAAGAGAATCACGAAAAACGACGTGAAATACTGGGTCAACACCACTCTTGACCGTCTGATGGATGCAGTGCAGAGTCAACAGACGACAAAGAGCCCCGCGCCTGGAGGTCCGATTTCGTCTGTATCCAATGACCTCAAGCGCAGGTTATTGGTCACGTCCTAGAGTTCTGGGTAGTTAGACTGTGATGCAAATTGCGAGACAAAGAATGATTCACAGCGGATTAGCCGGGTTGGGTGACTAGAATACCTCTTAGACATAGAAACGCTATCTAAACCTCCAAGGGCTCAAATCTGCGTCATGTTCATTATACATGTGACGGTGACAGCATCGAGGGGTAAACAGAGTAGACGTAGAGTAAACAATAGATGCACAGTAAGTACACTAAAGTCTGCGTCAAGAGTAGAGTACAGTATGATGTGAGTGACACTTGAAATGACCCCGCATGGCCCTTTATCTGCAACATGGAAATTAGCCAGAAGCGTGCGCACGCACTTTGCGCCTCGGAACAATATCGAAGATGGATCGCAGTGTCAACGATCCATGTGAGAGCGATCAATTGATAGGTTTGGCCCCACGTTCTCCGGATTTTCGCAACCACTCCTCGACGACCCCTGTCGAGGATTGAGACAGCGGCGCCGCGAATCTGGGCTGGCTCGGCTCATCTCTGCACACCATTCCAGGCGCCATGTTTGCTATTGTTTGTTTTGGGGTCGGGTTTGGCTTACTCCTCGTTTGGTTGTGCAGAGCGAGACCCGAGGCACAATGGGGCGCCATGCCATTGATTGACACATGCTCGAGCCTGGTTGTGTCGGTCTCTAGCTGAGTTGATGTACTGTGTCAAATGTTGGTGTGCTGGAGGATGTATGTATCGTGAGCGTGACGCCAAACAAGAGCATGTGCTCAGTCTATACATGTAGTCTCTGCACAGGTGTTCTGCACAGCGCAAGCCTCGATGCCGCCTCCCCCTTGTGTATACCTACGTTCATGTCGCTTGTGTTTCCCAGTTCGGACTGGTCGCAGTGATTGATTGATGCTGGGGCACTGGGGCACCGCCGTCAGAGACCCACATGCGCCCGGAGCCTCCGCCTGCTGCTCCTGCTATCTGGTTCAATTTGGCTGTTAAACTGCCCTGCAACTGCCGCTAGACCAACTCCGTAGCGCTGCCGGGTGCTGGATGCTGCTCATGACCGGCCGCCCACAGCCCCCAGTGAGCAGCTTGTGTCGGCGGCCTGCCGCTGCATGATTTCCCAAGATTGCTGTTGTCAACATCCCCTGAGCGTTGCATTGCTATTCCAAGCATTGCTGTCGCCTTAGGTCCGCGCTTCAGAGCAAAACAGAGACATATCTGCATTCACTCCCTCACTTTCTTTTTTTTCCTATCCTAACCTTTCCTTTCCCAGTGTCTTGCTTTCCCTTGGCGGCTTTCCTTTCCTTGCCTGTGCTCGCTTGATCCAGGTGCACTGGTCATAAGTTCTATGGCTGTGCATGTCACCAGCTGCCGCGACGTCACACATCACACAAAACGTCGCTAGATGGAGCCCATTGTGTACGAAAAGTCGCCTCTAGCCGACTATCTTAAAGGCACGCATACGAATGTTTCATCGTTCAATTACAATTTCGCTAACTAGTCCCTCAAGATGGCGGTGGAGGCTCCGAAGCAGACTGGGCTCCCGTAGACAGCTCACCAGCGGGACCATTATCCTCACAATCCTCCCGTTCCGGCTCTTCGCTTCCCCCGAGTCCTTCGCCCTTTGCTCCCACAGGTCGACCATTGGTAAAGACGAGATTTCGAGCCAAACCTCCGGCCACGTTGCAGACAGATATGCCCACATCGACGACGACTCTGCGAACCATAAGGACTTGCTCGGTATGATATAATACAGCGCTGCTGGATGATACGAGAGCTGACAATGCCCCTTTTGTGGTGCGATTAACAGGCTGCTGTTGTTGCGAGCATCGATCGTGCCGATAACGCCAAGTTTCTCGAACAGCTCAGATATACAATCATCGCTTCTCAGCTATTAAGCGGTACTTCGATTCTCGGTCACCGGCCTGCCGCCCCTACCATCCCTCACGTATCCCACGATGCCGAAAAACACCAATCTCTTTTGTCTACCGAGGGTATTCTCGCCTCTATACTTGGCGCGCTTGCCATAGCGATTATCCTAAGCTGGGTCCTGGGCCACGGCCCTTCCTATGTCACGCGGAAACGACTCGCCCTCCTTGTGGTGCTCGTGGCCGCCGCTGCATTCCTCGGTCAAATATATATGCGACGGCAATGGCTTCGCTACAGACGTGAACAGTCCCTGGCCGAAATCAGCACCTTTGTGTCCAATTCAAACGACTTTGACAGCGCTTCAGAAGCAACGTTGTCGCTTGTGCAGGAGGTAGAGCTCGTCTCGCGTGGATACCGAATGTAGGCTTATCTCAAAACAGAACAACACGTCACTATTGCCATTCGATGACGGCTAATGCAAGTATTAGAAGCGCGCCGTTGCCCCCTATCAGTAGGCTGGAAGATCGCAACCAAGCCCGCAAATGCGTCCGCTTACGGAAAGCGCTAAAGAACTCCTTCGCAGACACGCTAAACGCTTACAAGCACATGTCAGATCTGATAAAAGGAGTCGCCGAACAAACGGAACTGGAGAAATACTACGACATGTACGATATAAATGACCTAGATATTTCCGATGCTCTTCAGGGGTTCAGCGAAACTGAATTTGAGGATTCCGAGTCGCTCCGAACGCTCAAGGTCTTGGCGGCGAGATTCCATACAACACGCAAGATGCTTTTGTGCGCTCTCCTAGCTTTAGACGCGAACGGAGAGTCCCCTGATTTGCTCAGGTGGACTACTGCCGTGGAAGTGCTCCGCGGCCTGAATGAGTCCACCAAAGGGGCATATACTAAGCTCCAGGATACTTTGAGCGACGCAGAGTGTGAGTTCACCGATAGAGAATTTCTTTAATCGTCGAATTGGTCTTATGTCGTCCTTATTTCATCGCTGACTTCATGGCTACACAGCATTCCCCGTGCTGTCAACCCCTAAAGTTCCATTAACGCCTGGCAGAGAACGCTGGCGCTCGCAATTGCGGAAACTCAACTCACTTTCCACCGGAATTCGAGGCTTGCAGGCCAAGCTGCATTTGTTAAGAGAAGAATCGGATCGAGCGCTAGATGACTCAAGTGATATTTCGGAACTAGGACCGAGCCTGATGTTACAATACGAATCCATCGGTGTGGACCTCAAGGAGCTAATGACTTCATGGGAGGAGGGCAAGGCGGCTCTTGCTCTCGGAATCGATAGGAACGAAAAGAGATTATCTTCTATGAGCACGCTCTTGTCGCCACGAAGCTCACTTAGTGGCCTGACGACTGTGGACGACGGCAATGCCGCAGATGCCCTCAAAGCTCTGACGGGCGAATCGCCAACAGGCTCGGATGTGAATGAGCCTGTTGAGCCCGAGACGCCAGAGGTGTTCGAGGCTGTGGCACAACCTCGACAGCGACCGAGGAGCACCCTGACGAGAGAAGAGAGGATCGTCAAGATGAAGGAAGAGCGGGAACAAAAAGCACAAGCTCGCAAGCAGATGGATGCGACAAAGGGCATGCTGCGAGAGCTGGAGACAGTCATCAGTCTGCGGCCAAAGAATCGCATGAGTGCCCCTGCGCCAGGACGGATCGCATCGCTATGAGATGAACTGCGCGATGGAGGTGGTTCGACCCTTTGCTATTTTTCTATCTGTTTCTACTATTTGCATTGCTTCACTGTACTGGTGTAACAGTGAGCACAGTCAGGCGCACTATGGCACTTGGGACGCTCTGGGCAGAGCTTGTTTTCGTTTCATATGATTTTGGAAAAGAGGTTTGGTGTAAAGGATTTGCTTCTTCCTTATATTCTGTCGAATTTTTTTTTTACTTCTTTGTTTATTCTTGATGGGAAGCCAGTGACCCGGACTTGGGCGAGATGGGACCTTTTCTTTTTCTTTTTTTGTGATAGATAGAATGGCTGGAGACCCCCAATTACTTTGTGCTCAATTATTATCTGAATGGTTGGGATTCATGAGAAGGAGACGTCAATCTAGACTTGGCTCGGAGCCTAGATCAAATTGGAACCTGTGTGCATATATCTGCCCTTAACTTGAACCAAAAAGGTAAATTCAGCCCTTCACTTGGTCAGGGAGTTTGGGAGTTGCATATACTTCAGCCAATGGACCCAGTCATTATTGCATGCAATTAAATGGGAAACACGTCCAGCTGGAGGAGCAGCCCCGCGCGTAACATTGGCGTCACTGGCTGAGGGCAGCGAGAGCCTCGAGGGCGGTGCCAACCCCACCGAGACGCGTCTTGACTGCCCACAGCTGGCTCCTCACGTGTTAAGTGCTTTGCTTGCCACTTCACGCACCTGCTTTTGCTTCCTTGCCACTCAACTCTTCTGACTCTCATTCGGACTCGTCTGTCACCTTGTTTTTGGGCAATTTTGATACCTCTGTGGTTTCGCAGATCATATCCTCGTAGCCTCTACGTTACTCTCCTCATTTTTCACCGCCAACTTCATCCCACCTCTCCCCGCTTTCACAGATCCCAAATAATTAGCCAGTATGTGTTGCTGCAGAGGTTATGCGCCAAACTTGGCCGAAGACTGCAATTGCTGACATAAATTGCAGAGATGTTGGAAGCACGACTTGAGCAGGCTAACATCCTGAAGAAGGTATGGATCCTCCATGGTCTCTGACTCCTACCGCGCCTTTCTAACACGTCTGTCCTCGTGAATTAGGTTGTCGACGCCATCAAGGACCTCGTCCAAGACTGCAACTTTGACTGCAATGACTCCGGCATTGCCCTCCAGGCCATGGATAATTCCCATGTCGCCCTGGTTTCCATGATGCTCAAGGCCGAAGGCTTCTCCCCCTACCGATGCGATCGCAACATCGCTCTGGGCGTCAACTTGACGTCCCTGACCAAAGTCCTGCGCGCTGCCAACAACGAGGATATCCTCACCCTCAAGGCCGAAGACGCCCCTGATGTCCTGAACCTGCTGTTTGAGAGTAGCGAAAACGACAGATTCAGCGAGTACGACTTGAAACTCATGGACATTGACCAGGAGCACCTGGGTATTCCTCAGACGGAGTATGCTGCCACCATCTCCATGCCTGCTGCCGAATTCCGAAGAATCTGCACGGATTTGGCTGCCATGTCTGAATCGGGTATGTTCCCTCGCCTGTGCTCTACTCACAATGGAGTGCGCATATTGATCTTGCTTTGTCTTGTAGTCAGCATCGAGGCGTCCAAGGACGGCGTCGAGTTCTCCTGCAACGGCGATATCGGCAATGGCTCCGTCACCCTGCGCAGCCACACAAATATCGACAAGCCCGAGTTGAACGTTGACATTGAGCTTACTGAGCCCGTGTCCTTGACTTTCTCGCTCAAGTACCTAGTCAACTTCTGCAAGGCTGCTGCTCTCTCATCACAGGTCAAGATTTGCCTGTCAAGCGAGGTCCCTCTTTTGGTTGAGTACAACTTGTCTGGTAGCAGTTACTTGCGCTTCTACTTGGCTCCCAAGGTACGTCACTTTACCATTGGCATTCTGATTGACGGATTTGGCTGACATGACTGGTGCTAGATTGGTGACGAGGAGTAAAAAATTTTAAAATAAGTGGCGGGAGGAAAGTCGCACAAGCCTTGAATGGTGGTGTAAGTAGGCATCTAGGAAAGCGCACAGAGCCGAGTCGAGCAATGCCGCGCTTTCGAAAGGATCTGGCCGGCAGTAGGCAAGGGCAGGATCAATAAATCAAATGATGGATGAAGATATTAGAGGTATGGCAGGCGTTGGTCACTACCCTGGTACCTAGATGCAGGATGGCATGTCATGTACCTTGACGATAATGAATTTCAAAAACTTTGTTGCTTTCAACCCGTGTACTCATATCGGCAATGAGATGACAGGAGAATTGCTTATGAATTGTTGTCCCTTATCATATGCACGCACGGCTCGAATGATACTTGGATTCGACTGTGCGCGATATTCTTCCTCGGCAATGCCTCATCTGCACAGCATCATCAATTATCACTATCACTGTATCACGCACCTGCGAGAGGAATCGACAAAAGTTCACACGACGTAAGCGGGGCAGCGCGAATGTTCCTGGGCTATGCTTCTGTACTGTATCATTCCGCATTCCGCATTCCCAACCCAATGGACTGGACTTGACTCCACTCACCCAGTCCGCCGCCAGCGCCAGCACCAGCGCCATTGACACAATGTGGAGGCCGCAAGTCACCCTCGTGGAAGTCGTGGAACCCTTTTCGGGAAAAAGACCATCAGTAACCGTCGAATGACAAATTGGGGAGCACTTCCGGGGAAAGGTCACGCTTGCGCTTTTTAGCAGATCGGTTTTCTCTTCCTTCTTAACTCCGTCGACACAGAGTCTTATTCAATACTTTTTTCAACCTCTTGACATATTCTTCGGTCTTCTTCTTCTGGGCACTATCTGCTTGCGGTGTTTGAGGCATCGCGGGGTTGCTTGATTTTTGTGTACCGCAAGTGGGATAGACAAGGCCGTCACCGGAGCACAACTGCATTCGTGTGGCTGGTTTCGCAAGCTACAGGACGAGGAGATAAGCATGGAGGGGGACAAGGCGACGAGAGTCTTGGCCGTTGCGAGCCATGTATGTCATTTCCGTACGTTTGAATTGTGACGTCTGCTAACATGTCCAGGTCGTATCTGGGTACGCAAACCATGCGCATCTCATGACATTTCAATCAACCACATATGAAGGCTAATAGGTCCACAGCTACGTAGGCAACAAAATCGCCGTCTTCGCCCTCCAATCCCTAGGCTACGACGTTGCGGCCCTCAACACCGTCCAATTCAGTAAGATCCCGACTATCTGTCCCTCACAACAAACACAGTACTAAACCCGAGATAGGCAATCACACGGGATACAGACAATGGACGGGCACGAAAGTGTCCGCACAGGAAATCACAGATCTATACGATGGTCTGCGCCAGTCCTACCTCGATGACTTTGACATGATGCTCTCGGGGTACATTCCCGGCGCGGAAGCCGTCGTCGCGGTGGGCAGGATCGCGAAGGAACTTAAGGAGAAGAACAGGAGTTCGCCGGGTAATTTCTTCTGGGTGCTTGATCCGGTCATGGGGGATAATGGCAAGATTTATGTGGCGGGGGACGTGGTGCCTGCTTATAAGGGGCTGCTTGAGTATGCGGATTTGATTCTGCCGAATCAGTTTGAGGCCGAGTATGATTTCCCTCTCCCTTTCTTCGATTTCTCTCAGTTTAATAGAAACCATGGCACTATAGGAGCCTGGTATGGAGCTGATCTTATGACACAAACAGACTACTCTCCGAAGTCAAAATCGTAGATTTCGAAAGCCTCAAGACAGCAATCCAGGCACTTCACGACAAGTACCGCATCCCCCACGTCATCATCACCTCGGTCAACTTCTCGCAAGCAGGCCAGCCGCCATCTCATCTCTCAGTCGTCGGATCCAGCATGAACTCTGCCGGCAAAGCGCGTCTCTTTCAGATCACGTTCCCCTCCATCGACTGCTACTTCTGCGGAACGGGCGACATGTTCGACGCATTGGTCACAGCTCGCATGCGCGAGGCAGTCCAGGACGTAGCGGGGCTGATTAATCGCGCGAGCTGGCTGAGCGATGATTCCGTCGCGGCAGCAGAGTTGCCCCTGGCGCGGGCTACGGAGAAGGTCCTCGCGAGCATGCACGAGGTGCTCGCCAAGACGAGGGATGGGATGCGCAGCGTCGTGGAGCGCACGAGGGCCACTTTGACGGAGGAGGAGCGAGCGGCTGGCAAGGGTGAGCAGCAGATTCGGTCAAAGGCTTCGGAGCTTAGGCTCGTGCAGAACTTGGAGAGCTTGCGAAGTCCCAAGGTGAAATTCGATGCGAGGCCGATATGAGTTGCATGGGAGGAAGACGACGAGTTGGGGACACTGCTAGACTAGACTTGTTGCATTGCTGTCAATATACGCATACATACACTAGACGAAGGTTGATTTCTTTGGCGGTGCTTTGATGAGAATTGTGTTGCATATTCCTCCAACTTGGCGGTCTTCGGTCTAGCGAAGCCACCTAATCCATTCATCAAGATTGCCAACGGCGGAACATTATCAGGTCTGTGGAATCAAATCATTTGAGGCCATTGAGGCTTGAATATCGTATCTTCATTAAATAACTATTTTTTTAATCATGGCCATCTAGCACATCTAAGCACCATTCCCAGCGAAACCGCCCGTGCTTCCAAACCCGCCTGCTCCGCGTACACTCTCCTCCAGCTCCTGCACCTCCACAACCTCAGGAGTGTAAATTCGCTCGATGATCAATTGTGCCACGCGATCACCCTCCTTGATCTCAAAGTCGGTCTCGGCGTGGTTGAACAGCAGAATCTTGACCTGGCCGCGGTAGTCGGCGTCAATCACGCCCGCGCCAGTGTCGATGAAGTGCTTGCTTGCGAGGCCGGAGCGGGGTGCGATACGGCCATCTGTACTTGAGTGTTAGTTTTGGCTTTGGCTTTGCTTTGTGGTTGAAAGGCTGCGATCAACGTACATGTTCCAGCGGGCACGGCAATGCTGATGTCCGTGTCGACGAGGACTTTGCCTCGCGCTGGTACGACTGTCTCCTTGGCGGCGTAAACATCGTAGCCGGCGGCGAAGGCGCTTCCACGGGTGGGCAGGCGAGCTTTGTCGGACAGCTTCTTGACCTGCAGGGCGGGAGGGGCCTCCATGGTGGAAAGATCGGTCTTGACGCGCTTGGCCAGTGGTGAGGTGGTTGTGGGAGGAACAGTGGTAGCAGCCTCGGACATTGTGAATATGAATTGAGAACAGAACGATTCCGATTGAGCTGGTGGGCTGGGATGAGGGACGGTAGTTAACGAGGATGCTTACTTGAGGGAGAGCGAGAATGAAAGTAGGATGGCTGGATCTGGGAAAGGAGTTCAACACAGACAGCGTGGGATGGGTTGGACTAATAAATTGGTTTCTGCTCAAGCTATGGACGTGGGGTTGGGATGCGAGGGAGACGCGCCACGACGGTTGAAACACGCGAAAGGGCGGGGCGGCGCTGGGAAAGGGCGTAAAGTGCCTGGCTTGGCGGGCGGGTGCTCTCAGACTCCAGCAATTGGCCAATAGGCGGTGCTTGGTCGTGATAAGGCTGTTAGTTTGCTGGCTTTCTGCGCCAGCGAGACACTAACAATCTCCATTCCCCAGTACGCCTAGCTAAGGTCCAGCTAAGCACTCCCAGAGACGCTAGGCCTGACGACGGCACGCGGAAGCTGGCCGGGGGCCAGAAGCCTCGGATTGGATTGGATGGACCCTGGACGGCAGCTCCTTGCAAGTGGGCAGCTGCGCAGACGATCTGCCAAGGGGCAATGCGCCAGCAACGAGAAAAAAAATTATCCGTCAGCAAATTGGTGTCAAAATTGTGCGACATCGTCGTCTGAGATTCTGCGTGACGAGCTTGTTTTCGCAAAAGGTGCATTCGTGCATCAGAATTCTCATTCGACTGCCTTTTTGTGTTACTCACATTGCCCGAGGGCAACTGCGTCAATCATGGATTTGACCATCCCAACCCCCGAGGGTCCTTTCGACTCCATCGTCTTCCTCGGCGACCTCATGGACTGGCCGGCATGGTACGACGACGTAAGCGCCATCGCCAAAGCTCTCGACATCTGGAAGTACGTCGACCCGGATGTCCAGAGTGACCTCTCCAAGGCAATTACGCCGTCATTGCCTGCACGGCCGAATCTGAAATATTCCGTCAAGCGAGAGCAGTATGAAACCGACAAGACATTTGACTTGCGCGTGGAACAGGAACGACATGCTCATGCCCTTTCTGTGCGCGAATACGACATCCTCTGCGAACAATACCGCATCGACACTGCTCAATATTTGTCTCAGCTAGCAGAGTACACATCATCCAAGGATGATCTCCAGAAGCTCTACCGAATCATCTACCGAAGCGTCCCAGAGAGGTACAGGGCCTATTTCAAGCTAGACGAGGCCAGGCACCCTCGCGCCATGATCTTGTCGTTGCGCGGCAAGATCAAGCCACCTTCCGACAAGGATAGAGCGACAGTAGCCTTGCGAACGTACAATAGCAAGCTGAACGTGCAGCCAGGTGATGACAAGCAAGCATTCATAGAGGCCATCGCTTTGGCCACAGTGGAGCTGCACCGCTTCAAGGGGGACAGGTTCGATGAAGGCACTGCAGTCAAGGATCTGCTGAGGGCATTACAAGTCCTTGATAAGGAATTTGCCGAGACTTGGACCAACAGGGAGGGTAAGAGGGCCGTGCTGGACATCGTGGAGGACTTCAAAGCCAAGCTTAAGAAAGAAGACACTAGCGCCTATGTTCGCGAACAGAGAGATTCCACTGTACCTGATGTGCAAGTGCCGCGGGAGCCGCAAATTATAGGGGCTTGCTGGGCACCCATTTTCAACAGCCATCAGAACGGACATGCATCCTCGGCGGAAAACAATGTCGAGGTGCCGACAAAGCCAAGCGGGAAGAAGGGCAAGAAGGAATCTGCTCGCGATGACGTTGGCGGAGCGGAGCGGACAGACGGAATCAGCAAGCCGATCGAGAATTTGCCCGTACTCGAAAAGTTTCACCAGCTCCAAAGAGAAGTCACTGATGCACCTTCACCAACGGAGCAAGCTCCTTCCAAGAAAGAAATCAATTCGCAATCACTCGAAACCCCCAGTAAATCCAAGAAGGGTGAAGAAGTTCGTCGGGCTGAGAAATCCAAGAAAGGCATCACGAACGGAAACGGTACACCGCCCACAGGGCCAGCCGCGGACAAGGACAAGGACAAGTCTGCCGTCAAGGCGAAGAAGACCACTGACCACGTTAATCTCGTCATGAGAAACTGTCCGGGCTGCGAGCTGAGGCATCTCGTGCGCGACGACGCCTGGTGGGAGAACTGCTATGTGTACTGGGAGCTCAGCGGACTTGGCAACATCCCTGATAACTTTGTCGCCCAGGAGAGGAGGCTGGACTTGGCATTTTCACGTCTGCAGGACTGCCCGGACGAGATGAGACGATCGGAAGAGTGGGCGAGCAGCAGGAATGGCCGAGCGCAGCGAAAGAACAGTGTCGGCGGAAGTGCCAGTCAAGCTCCAGTCGCTCCTGCCGGAAAGAGCAAGAAGAGCAAGAAGAACAAGGGGGCTAATTCGGTGAAGGAGCCGCAGTCCCAGGTCCAGTCTCAAGCTCAGACTCAAGAACAAGCACAACCGCAGGCACAGACACAGATCGCAGAGTTCAATCTCTGGTAAATGACGGCAGAGTCGGTGGTATAGGCATGTTTTGTAGAAATGGCGTGGTTCAAGACCGGGCTTCGACTCGCACTTGGACATGTTTTGTATGTATTCTTGGACATTGACATGACATCGTACATGCGGGCGAGCGTATGATTTCATCCTTCATCTTCCTTTATTCGCGTTATCATTGTAGATCAAAAGCTTCGCGCGCATTTTGTCGCGGCAATATTAATCGTATTTAATTCTCCAAATCTCGTCCAAAATCAATCAGCCTCAACTGATTTGCATCCTTGGGGTGGAACTGTGCAACTTTTGATCGAACCAGAAACCTTGCTGCTGCTGATTCCCTCTCCAAAGTGACGTACGATGCCGAGTTGTCGCCTTTTGCTTGCATCAACCTGTTCAGTAATTCTTCCATGAGGTCGCGCATCTCTCTACCCGCTGTGGCGATTTCCTCGTCTCCGTCCATCCTGACCTCTCGTCGGGCGGTTCGTGAGCCCCAGATCTCGTCTATTCTTCTCTGCCTCTTGTCGCCGGTGAGGCCGCCTTTGGGCTTGTTCAGCTTGCCCTGGTCGTTGAACCCTGCTGCCAGTTCGTCTGGATCGACCTCGATAATATCTCCGACGACAGGTCCGCCAAGTTCTTCTGCTGCCAGCATAGGCGCTAGTTGGTTGTCGGTGAAGTCGAGTAAGGCCTTCATGAGACTCTTCGTCTCTTCGACGTATCCTTTTCTCTTGGCCCGTAGCTCATCCATCTTCTCGCGAGCACTGTCCTCGGGTCTCATTTCCGCTTTAGACCGAAGCTCTTCTCTTAAGCTTGATATCCTGCTTTTCAGTGCCTCGGTGAGTAAGTGATGGTCTTTCAGATTAGCACGATCTGCCTCGAGCTGCTTCCTTTCATGGTCCGCAGGCTCAGCTTGCGACTCTAGATATGCTCTGGATTCAGAGATGGTTTGGTCAGCGCGGCGGAGGGCCAGTAGGGCAGGGAGCACTGAGCCGGCAAAGGGAAGAAATGGCTCAGTCGCGTTGACGTTGTTGAGTGCATCTTTGATGACGATGGCCTGGTCTTCGGCCGTGAGTGGCGGTAAGTCATGGTGAGCATCTCGTAGCTATGAGAATGATGAGTGATGCGGGTGCGCGACGCGTCTGAGGTGGACGTACTCTTTCTAACTCAGCTTGGTGATCGCGCACTTTGCGCTGCAGCTCTTTCAATGTGTATTCCAAATTGGCTGCATACACATCGGTTTCGGAGTTGCGCGATTGATCGTCCATTGTTTGTTGCTGGTGTCAAAGCCTGCGCTGGACTCTTTTTCAATTACTGAGCTGGGCCTGGAGCGCGCGGCAGTGACTGGGGCGTGAGACCGGTGCACACGTTGGCCTCGTTCGTTCGAGATCAAGTGATCTTGCCTAACGCTGGCATGAGATGCTGAGACAGGCAAGACGGCTCGGCTCGACAGTTGGGACTTGCGATGACTGAAAATACCTTGAACCCTTCAAAAGCTATGTTATTCCGGTACACGAGTGTTGGCGCTTCTCCACAAGCGGTCTTCTTCTTATAACTGAGAATGAACTTCTCCAAGTTCAGGTCTACATAAACGCCGCATTCATGGCAATCATAGTCTTGGTCCATTATTTCATTTCGGATTTGTTCAGTACCTGCTTAAACTGACGACAAGCAAATGCTCAATCCTCAAAATGCCTTGGCTGTAACAATAACTGTCGAGTAGTGCCTTCTGCAGAACTGCTTCTTGTTCCTTTGCACGTGACTTATGCACAGCAAAGCTTCGCCAAAGTGGATTCTGTCGATACCTCCATTCGACTCTCCGCTCCGACCGCTTCTCATGCGACGCGCCTCCTGACGAAGCGATCATCGATTCCAGCACGACACAGAAGCCTAGCATCGCGACGTTTAGATTTCCAGCTCGGACAATCATCCTCAAGCCCCTGGTTCCGCTTCTGAGTTTTTCGCTGCTACGATCAGTCCGACAGAAGGCATCGCTCCCCGCACCGCCACGTTTCGGACCCTCACAGTGACTCAAATTGCGCCCTTCGCCATTCCTGGATTTTTTGGGGAATCTTTGATCTTGAAAGCTCCATCAACGCTTTCCTGCCTGGTCCCGACCGCCGACGATCGTTGCTCGAGCTTGGGAGTTATTTTTAACGCGTGGTCACCAAAGGTTTGGTCTGAGCTCAAAGCTTGCCTCTTCCTTGTTCTCCCGAGAAACTCCATCCTAGTATACGATCGCTACACTTCCACTCCACCTACCAGCCAAGCAACCTCTTCATCGCACCATCCTTCTTCCTCTTTGTGTTGTTTGATACACCATCACCTGGAAGCATTCTACCGCGGAAAGCCCTGGCGTTTCGGCACCCTCCTTTACTCCAACAGTTCAATTGCCTGCAGGACGAAAGACCTCGAACCTTGTTTGAGACCTCTTCTGTTCACCTCTTGACCCTGTCTTCATAACCTTTTGGTCTGCGCCCTCGCTCCTCGTCCTCGCGATACACAAAAACCAATCATTCAGTCACATCACGAGCACTGCAGATATCACTCGACCCCAGCGAACTCGTCACTACACCAGCACGTTTTCCTTTTGAAAACCCCTGAGTGTAGATTAAAGACGTTCAATATACAAAGAGAGATCCTGGCCATCTCCAATTTTATAACTGTTCAATTGAAAAGCGCGAAAACGCCGCTCGAATACGCAGTGGTTGTGAATTAGACCAAACTCGGATCAGGGAACACAAAATGTCTGCCTCGCCACCCCAATCAACTTCTACCAAGCGCCCTCTCGAGGAGGCTTCGTCACCCTCGCGTGCGACGGACCAACCCGACGCGAAGCGACCTGCTCTCGACAAGGTTATTAAGCACAATGAGGAGACGGAAGCTAGCGAATCCACACTCGATGTCGCAGACAAGAATGGAGACGAAGACGCCAACGGCGCAAAGTCAGACGCACAGTATGCTACTGTAACAGATGCTACTAGCGATTCCAAGGCTGCTGGTCTGTCAGCAGCGCAAGCCGCAGCTAGCGAAGAGGCTGTTCACTCAGCTGCTGCTCATGACGAGACCTCGTGGATTCATATTCGTGCTGTTATCTCCAGCCCTGAAGCTGCCACAATCATTGGCAAGGGTGGCGAGAATGTGTCTAACATTAGAAAGATGTCCAATGCTAAATGCACCGTCAGCGACTATCAAAAGGGTGCTGTGGAGCGAATCCTGACAGTCAGTGGTATAGTAGATGCTGTTGCCAAGGTTCGACAACTCCCACGATCCGCTGCCATCCATTTCTTTATACTAACAATATGTGGTAGGCGTTCGGCTTGATCATTCGCACACTGAACAACGAGCCTCTTGGTGAGGCTTCAACTGCTTCGTCCAAGACGTATCCTCTTCGTCTTCTTATCCCTCATATTCTCATCGGTTCCATCATTGGTAAGGGTGGTGCCAGGATTAGGGAGATTCAGGAAGCTTCCGGCGCTCGCCTCAATGCGTCTGACTCCTGCCTTCCCATGTCGAGCGAACGATCTCTCGTTGTCATGGGCGTCGCTGATGCTGTTCATATTGCCACCTATTACGTTGGAAGCACGCTTCTCGAGCAGCTCAACGAGCGATTCGGCGGTCCAGCCGCTTCAGCTTATGCCACTCGCAGCGGCGCACCGGCCGGTTCGATTCCTGGTGGCATGCAGGTGGTGCCTTACTCACCTCAGCCAGCATCTGGCCACTATGGCCGACCAGAGAACTACGGTCGTCACCAAGATCGCCGTGCTCATCACATGCCGCCTGCGGCATACCCGCCTCACTACCCTCACGGAGCCGCTCCCCCCAATCCTGCTGTGCCCATGCAGTATGGTGGACAGCAACCCTCCTATGGCAGTGCGCCTCACGCTCAACAGCATATGCCTCCTCACGTCGGTCCTCAACCCCACGGAGGTCCTGAGGGACAGCCGATGCACTCAGGAATGCCTGGTGGTCCTCAGACACAGCAGATTTATATCCCCAATGACATGGTTGGAGCCATCATTGGCAAGGGTGGTCAAAAGATCAATGAGATTCGACAAATGAGCGGCAGTGTTATCAAGATCAACGAACCCCAGGATAACAGCAACGAGCGATTGGTCACCATCACCGGTACCGAGGAGTGCAACCGAATGGCGTTGTACATGCTCTACTCGAGACTCGGTAAGGCCATATCCCCCACCATTACCAAACAATATTGTGTGAATAGGTCTGTTAAAATAGCTAACCGTTCCTTTCTTCTTAGAATCCGAGAAGCACCGAGTCTAGATTCGTCTCGACCTGAAGAATCGGCCATGCCACATCACACGAGGAGGATCAGAAGGTTGGAACAGCCAACCTTCATTTATTTAGGCTGTGGCCGGAGTGTTTCTTGTAACGGTTCGATAGCGCATTCTGGTCCGGTTTCGGCCGTGGACCAATCTGCTGAGGCGCGGTGAGGAAGGCATAATGAAGGCGAACGCTCCTTTCCACCTATTTTATCAGTTGTGAGAAGTTTTTTTGGGCAAGTCTGTGTCGCTGTTTGGGGTTTACCAAAAAGAAAATGGAGTTATGGGCAGTGTGACGGGCTGCACAAACAAGTTTGTTTTTTTATAGCGCATTTCTACTTAATTTGCATGTATGACATTCACTGCGAAACATCTACTAGGACAGTGCACGTCACATTCAAGATTGAAGGATGATTTGGAGACGGGTATGACGCAATTGGGCCATCCCAACAGTATGATATTGTGTAAGTAAAGCCGAGTGGTGACGGCACATCAGAGCTGTGAATGAGCTGGCACATACATAAGCCTAGCTGGTGGTTTCAATTTCAACGCTAAATTCCAAGAATGCTCCCCTCCGACATGATCAAGGTTGGAGGGAAAGGTGCGTGCTCGTAATCATAAGGGACATGATGGGATCGTCAGAATTCAAAGTCTCTTGAGGTTGACATGGTACTAATAACAAGCTTGTGTTAGCGCGATTATTCTCAAAATGGAATCCAAAGCTCTACAACGTATTGTTTTGATGGAGATGGGGGAAGAAACCTACCATGTCTGTTGATTTTCGCTCCTCCCTCACATGGTGGATGTTATTGTCGATGACTATGTACGCTGTATCAGCCGCTGTGTTTGATGGTGCAGTGGAGCAGGCAGTGAGGTGACATCGGGAGCAGAACATCAGGCGTCATGTCACCCGATGTATACAGGGAACACAAAAGGTTGCGTTCTTTTTCTTTCCGTTTGTGACAGAAAAATGCACTTTTCGTTCATCGGGGGGCTTGTGGTATTGTGCGATGTCACTCACCTTTGCCTTCGCCTCTCTCGGCTAGATGCGCCTCTTTGCTGTCCCAGCCAAGAATCATGCTAACGGTGTTGCCCTCGGGTGGTGTAGGCGAATCATGCATAAGGACGTCATACTGGCCGTAAAACGAGCCATGGTAGCCAGGCAGGTTGGCGGCATCGACATTTGTCGCAAAGGGCTTCATCCGCATCTCGAGCCAGTTGTCGGATGTGTCGTAGGCCGTGAAGACCTCTGTGCAAGGGGCATTCAAAGCAGCACTTAGACTGCCGCAAACATGGGCTTTCCAGACAATGTACGACTCCACAATAGCACGGAATGAGGAAATCCAGTTTGTGAAGCTGGGAGATGCGAGGAAGGCGTCATGAGCGGCGGCAGAGGCCCAGCGGATCACCCAAGTCCATTTTCCAGGGCGTTCGAGCTGTTCGCCGAGATAACTTGAGGCCACGCCGGGGATCGCCTGGAGCTGGCGGCAGACATCGCGAAATGATAGCGGCAGCTCACTGCCCTGCTGGAGCGACGGCTTGAATTTGAAAATGGCTACTTGGATGAGCTCCTGAGAGATCGTTCTTTGTTTCAATATGTGATTCATTTTGATGTGTTTTTTCTTTTTGTTGAAGCTGATGATTACTGTATTGCTATGTCGAGCAGCCAAAGGTGCGTTATCCGATCGATGGTCTCCGGTGGATGTGGGGGCTCTTTCGTACAGCAGGATACGGAGGACAGTCGGAGCAGGCAATTGGACGCAACAACGCAAGCTGAAATGTTGTCAATGATGCTGTGGCTGAGAGGTGAGTGGTGAGAAGTGGTGAGGAAAAGAAGTCAATGAATGCAAAGGTGAGTGCGAGGATATAGCAAACAGGAGCAGAAAGCGCGAGCTACGGGAGAAGAGAGACAAACTGCATCTGTCTGGGCTTTAACTACACGGAGGCACGGGCAGAAGGGCCGGAGACACGACCAACAAAGAAGACCAGCGCGAAACAGAGAGGGAACCATTGCTCCCACCCCCAGGTCTCAGCAGCGATAACGGGGGCCAGACATCGGGAAGCGCCTAGGTTGTAGAATCCCCAATCTGGGAGGCATACGGAGACATCACGGCGCGGCGTAGAGGCTCGCAGCGGGGCCTCTTACGCAAAAAGTGCAAAAGGAACTGTCTCCTTTACCCACCACATTTGCCGTGAGTGGCGAGCAAGTCCTCAGTACGAGCGGCTCCCGAAGGCAAAAGGAGGGCGTTCCATTTTAATTTTTTTTTCTGTCCGAGTGCCCGAAAGGCCGCAGCTTACCGTTCGAGATGTAACGTGTGTGTTCATTGGCCTCCAAAGGCAGGATATTTCAGAGAAAAATTCTGAAGTCCGGTTCAGGCTAGAGACTATGGGGTTCGGCCAGGTCTCGCCTGGATGCATATGGTGGTTCAGAGCACGAGCATCCAGGGCCGGAAACCAGGATCCCGGCCACTGTAACTGCTAAAAAGTCAGAAAGATGATAACCTGGACGCCCGCAGACGACGGTGCGCTGGCGTGATTTTTGGTGCATGTAGTATCAGCATCAGCGGGATCGACAGGAAGAGGAGCCGAGGAAGAGGAGGCAGCCGCTGACAAGTACCTAAGTCCAATCGCGCGCCAAGTAAGATCTATATTCGCAATGGGTCGATCTGGCCAGCCATATTCTGCACCAGACATTCCAACAAGCTATTTGTTGCGCCTCCGAGCCCGGTGCGCCTGCCAGGTGGTCCGGCAACGGAGCGGAGATTCGAGGTCGAGTTCGACATCCCAAGGTTCGACGAGTTTCGAGGTCCAGGGAACTGCGGAGACACAAAACAAAACAGTCTGGTCAATCAAACTCAGCCTCGGTGTGCCAGACCGTGGTACAGCTTTCATTAAACGGGACCATTCGGCCACGGCGCAATGCTTGATGATTATCACAGCCGCATCCCAATTCTGCTTTGCTCTGGCGGTTCTCATTCCCGAACGGGCAGGCAATCTGAAAAGACGGCCACTAGGCCCTGCCAGCAAGCGTCTGGGGGAGCCAGAGGACCACTTATTGGACCAGCATCCTAGAGCGAGAATGCAGTGCGGTGAAGCAGGGCTCGGGCCTTTCCCCCAATACCGCAGGACGGTTTTCTTCATGTCTGGCAGCATGGCATTGCGCTGCGTTTTCCATGTAAGGGGCTGGTGGCAAGTCAGCGAATGTCGTGCAGAGAAGCAAACTCAATCAGCGCCAGCATGTCATACCTTGCACAGGCACACGGTCCAAATCAGGTGAGCTGCGGGCGGCGCATGTTGTTCATTACGCCATAGTGAGGTTTATTTCCTTAATGCAAGGCTGCGATCAACGGCCGCAGGACTTGGCGTTTTGGAGAGGACGAACAAATTGCAAATATCCTTTTCAATCTGCCGAAGGGCGAATTGAGCACCGCAGCTCCTTCCAATCGCACCCATTGTACCCATTGCACCTGCCCGTTGGAAAGCTCATTTCATCACGTGTCCCGCAGCTCGTAGCTCGCAGCTGCCATGCTGCTCAGCTCAGCTCTGTGGGCTCCATAAGCTCCGTAAGAGGAGCTCTGCAGCCGTAGCTCCTGTTCAGCAGATAGCAACTCCATAACCGATATCAAGACCCCTTCATCAGATAGCAGAAGAAACTACCAACAGGTTTCTACTCCGATGGCCCGGTCCACCAACGTAGCCAACCATAATAATGGACCACCACCAGCCGTCAATGAAGGCAATGCATCGCCCTCGGAAATCACCCTCCTAACCCTCAACTGCTGGGGCCTACTGCATGTCTCTGCTCTCCGCACCCCCCGTCTTCTCGAAATCGGGAAACAAATCGCCCTCGTCAACCCAACTCCTCACATCGTATGTCTCCAAGAATGTTGGGTACAAGATGACTACCTCGCCATCCGGGAAGCCACCAAGGGCATCCTGCCCCATGGAAAATTCTACCACAGCGGCTCCTTTGGCGGCGGCCTGGCCATCCTGAGCCGCTGGCCCATCGAAGAGAGCTCCATGTTTCCATACTCGCTGAACGGACGACCAACTGCCTTCTGGAGAGGCGATTGGTACGTTGGCAAAGGCGTGGCTTCTGCAACGGTCAGATTTGGTCCTGGAAAGACAGATGTCGTTGAGGTCTTCAACACTCATGTAAGTTCATGCCAGTACTTTCTGGAACAAACCACACCTATTAATCAAGATTACAGACTCATGCACCGTATGAGAGCGGCCCTGATGATTCATATCTCTGCCATCGCACAGCCCAGGCATGGGACATCGCCAAGCACATTCGCGGCGCCACAGCCAGAGGCAATCTCGTCGTTGCGCTAGGCGACTTCAACATGATACCCCTATCGCTTCCCTACCGCATCATCACTTCTCTTTCTCCCATACGCGATACCTGGCGTATTTTGCACCCTGATAGCTCCATCGGCGCGTCAGAGCAAGCAGAAGAGCAAGCACGTGGTCTTCCTGTACCAACCGCCGAGTACAACCTCACTGTCAACGGCGCAGCAAGTGACACCGTCTACAATACCTGGCGATGGCCCAAAGACGAGCAGAAGAAGCTCAAGGCGCACCCTTGTCCTGTTGATCCCCAGATCAAGGATCCCAAGGGCAAGCGCATTGACTACGTCTTCGCCTCAACAGGCGACGTCTCCTCCGGCTCGGGCTGGGTCGTCAAATCGGCAGCCGTGGAAATGACAGGTCGCCATCCAGAGCTGAACTGCTCTCTTTCCGACCATTTTGGTGTTCGAGCCACACTTCAAAGACACACCTTATCTGACGCATCGGTCACGAAGCCCACAGCACATGACCTACAATTGCGCTACAATGAGGAACATATTAATTCTCTCACTCTATCCGACTACGATGAAATGCTTGCCATGACGCACAAATACACTGCCCGAGAGAGGAAACAGCGATATTGGAGGGGTCTTCACTTTTATGCTGCACTCATCATTTGGATTGGTTGTCTGGCTGCTGTTTGGTTCAGCCCTCGTAACTTCGTGGCTTTCCTCCTCGTGCTATTAGCCAGTTTGAGCTTGACTGCTGGTGTGATAAATGGACTTCTTGCTTTGCTGTTTTTTTCCAGAGAGATTCGCGGTCTTAAGGAGTTCGAATGGGAGATACAGAATGCGAGGGCGGCCGCAGTGTCAAGAGGCATTTTATAAGTGAGCCATCGAAATTGATTTGCCGCTGGGTGAAAGCGTCGGAAGAGGACTGACACACAATCAGTTGTATAATATTCATACTATTAATTCTGTTTCACTGTATAAACATGGCTCTGCTTCCGTAATCTCGCAAGCTTCCGCACCCACTATGATTGGTTTGGAAAAGACCACGTCCTTCCCTGGTTTCGACTCGTCGGTTCAGCGACCGTGCCACCCTCAGAAGTCAGTCATGCCATAAGTGATTGCACTGGGCGTGAGATAGCCTCCTGGACGCATCCGACGCCAAGTATAACCCGTGAAGGCTGTTTTTTTCCGCACCCTCATGGCAATCGTTTTGGTGCTCGCATCTCGAAGCAGTATGTCCCTCGGCCTCTTCTTCTCTCTTCTTTTGTACATACGAAGAAAGGTTTTGAGGGTTCTCCTTTCTTCCGGTGTGATGTTGAAGGTCCTGTCGATTCTTCGATCCGCGCTTCGGAGCCGGGCCGAGTCATATGGTGTTGCGAGTACTTCGATGGCCAAGTTCTGTACAATCGGTCTGCATTCTCGAAGCACCCAGCGGATGTCTTCTGGTTTGGGATCTACTGCTTCAGTTTCAGAAGACGCCATCTGCTCCGTGAAAGGATCAGACTCATCAAAGTAGCGGGTGTCATCAAAACTGGTAAGTTTTGGTGTAAACGGTGGGTTCATAACGTGGATGCGATCCCACAGAAAGTTCTTGAACCAGCGATGGGCTTTGATTTCTTCTCCATCATCCGGAAACACATGTCTCTCAAATATGTCAGTGTACCTTCTGTCGTACGCTGGGCGGCGATCCTTCATGCGGTATTGGCTCGAGCATAGTCGAATATCCTTGTCCTGGATCAAACGAAAGATCAAATCTTTGCATTTGTCGCTTACCAAAGGCCGATACGGAAAAGCAAACAGCTCTTTATGGTTCTTATCTTTTCGTTAACATATCTGTCTTCAGTTTACGAGTGACTTTTGCATAGTCGCTTACCAAAATGTTGCTTTTCGTCTGCTGTCGACCGCCGTCAGCAAAGAATGGGGTATGGCCGTAGAGGCATTCATACAGAATGATGCCAATGCTCTACCAGTCGCATCTTCCGTCGTATTCTGAGCCCTTGCACGCTTTGATCACTTCAGGCGCCATGTATTGACTTGTTCCGACAACCGAGTTCGCAGACACACGGTTGCCACATCTGTTCCTCTAACCCAGTAGGCTCGGCAGATCTTCGTCATCGCCGACGCTTTTCCTTTCGTGGCGACTCAAAACCCTTTTCATAGCTTGCAACCACGGTATTTGTGAGCTAATATTAGCGCTCTCTCGCCGGTCCTGATCGTCTCCGTCCACGCGAATACCAAGTTTCCCGAGCAGCTAAAAAAAAAAGTATCTCTGGCATTTATAGTATGATATATCATGAGACCAGTGGCCGTCGAAAGCGAGACCAAAATTTGATATTTTCAAGTGACCAGAAGCCGAAACTAGGAAATTGTCTGGCTTGATGTCTCTGTGAATGAACTTGAGGCGATGGACCTCTTCGACTGCTAGGATCATCTCGGCGACGTAGAAACGTGCAACAGGTTCAGGAAGGGTATTTTCTCGAATAAGAAGGCCGAGAAAATCTCCGCCTGGCATATACTTCATGACTAGATATAAGCTGGTTAGGTCCTGGAAACTGGCGACCAAGGGAACGACCCTAAGAACGAAATCATCAGCTGTGTAAAGGCGGGGATCGAATTGTAACATATGCCTTACCAGTTGGACCCTTCAGACGCAACCAGAAAGTCTCTCTCTGCCCGTAAATGTCCTTCTTGGCAGCTTCAGATCATCTCGGACTTCCGGATGACCTTCATAGCGAAGACTTGCTGTGGGAATGCGTGGGCCTTGTCGGGCTTTTCGCGTACCAGCCTCACCACCCCGAAACTACCACGTCCAAGAATTTTCAATGTGTCATAGGCATCCGCATGTGAATAGCTCTCATGGCTCATTGATAACAGGGATTTTACTTTGATTGCTCGAGACTCTCTCAGATAACAAGTCTCCTGGTAGTAGAATGAGCGCCGAATGGCGTTCTTCTCCTCAATGTCCAAGTGCGGGCTGTAGTAGAGCTGGGATTCCAAGTATTGCAAACGACTTATTCGAGGGTTGGATCTATTTAGAAGATCGTTGAAGCGTGTCTCCAAGAATACCTTGGCGGCTGCCGCTTTTTCAATCGTATCAGTAGTCGGCTGTGGTTGATGAAACCCTTCCACAATTGTCTGCAGATTACCTCCATCGGGACTGGACTTGGACCACGGATGCCTGCGACTGCGGCGTCGTTTCGGGCTCACTTTAGCCAAGGTTGTTTCGGAAAGTCGCGAATCTATAGAAGTTTTGCCCGTCGACTTGTTGCCGACGACTGACGATTTGTCTGTACCAACAGAAGACATCGAACTGACTGCGTCACTAAGCGGCAGGGATGGGGAACTGGGAAGAGCTTGAAGCGAGGTGCGCCTTCGTAAGAAGGAACCTCGAAGTACTACCGTGGAATTCGAGGACATTCCTAGATTATCGAACCCTAGCCTCTTCACAATAGCCTTTGATGACATTCGCCTGTGCCTGCGCAGCAAAATTGAGGGGATTGGACTTCCCTCTCGATCAATTTGCTGTCTTCCCAAATTTGCCGATGACGAACGTCTGCGAGCGGTCTCGAACGGGGTCAATCCATCTGAGCCTGGTCGATCACTTGGTCAGCCATGACAAATGATTCAGGTTCACAACAGGCATATTGATTGTACAAACAATTATACTGGGTTCTTTTGATGGCTCGAATCGCTTGGCGTATCTCTGAAAGAACCTTTACGCTACCGGGCTGTGGCTTACTGATATTAGGCGCACCTTGTCCATCGCCTCGTTTACCATCTGTATTAGAGTGCGGAATGTTGGGTTGCCTTGTAATTGGGTCCAGCACCGGGCAGCTGCTTCGTTTGTTGAGCAGCCTTGGTGCCATGTTTTTCCGATACAACTACTCGATAGTCTGAACACGTTCAGCCTAGTCAACCTATACACTGTTGTCGTATTGATACCGCAGAAAGGCATGCAGGAGGCATGGGCAGGCTTCGGCAGCCCTTATACCGGCCAAACGTAATTCTGCTGGCTAAAGCAGAACATGGCATTGATTTTAATGCTGATGCTGGCGTGATCATGACTGCGTTGCAAGATGTTGTCGACTTTCAGTCGATGGCTGAAGGGCGCTCTTGCCTGGGCAAGCGAGAACCTAGCAACATCGCCACTGCAACTTGCCGTGATCTTGAGCTCGCTTCTGACACCTGCATCCCGACATTTGTTCCTTCCAGAGTGGAAGTCGTCTCAAAGCACACTACAATTCGAACAGTACAAGTGCCTCATAATGTATAACAAAGCTTTTATTCATGGACACCTGGATTCCTACAAACAAGCCCTGATCAACCCCCCTCAGCGGCGTTCTATCCTGAAGACAGCACAATGGCGGTGGCGAAAGCACACACCATTCAAAGCAGATCCGGATCTTCGTCTTGTCCTCCCCGATATAAAACCTACATGTTGTGTCTAGCAAAACTCTCAACATGTCTCAAACTCTAAACCAAGAGGATATTGGGTCCAAGACTCCTCAGCATCGCGCTGAAATTCGGAAAGAAGCTCAACTCATAACATTATAAACGCCGTTGCCCAGGTCTTGCCAGCCTTAAGTCAGACTGACCGCCGGGATATTCTGGTACAGATGAGAAAAGACTGAACAAAAGAAACGAGATACTACATCCAGGCCCGTGCCTAGGTAGTTTACTTAATCTCGAGCAGCTTGACGTCGAATGTCAATTGGCTGTTGGCAGGGATGCCAGGCATGCCGCGTGAGCCATAGCCGAGGTGGGCAGGGATAGTCAGACGTCGCTCGCCACCAATGGCCATGCCGACGATACCGATGTCCCAGCCCTTGATGACTTGGCCCTTGCCAGCCTTGAAAGAGAAAGGCTTGCCCTTCTTGTTCGCTGCGAATGATATTAGTACTGAGTCGCAAACATTCAGTTCAACTTTGTTTTTTCACTCACCATCGAATTGCTGACCATTGGCAAGCTTTCCGATGTATCGGACACCAACAGTGTCACCGCTCTTGACAGTTCGACCCTTGCCGATGGTTCTGTCATCGATGGTAACACCCTGAACAACCTTGACACCGGTCGTGGCCTTGCCGGTAGCCTGCTTGCCAGAGCCAGTAGGACCCTGCTCAAGGTTCTTGGCGAACTGGACCTTCTTGTCCTTCTTGCCATCTTCAGCAGCGACAGCTTCGCCCTTGTTGTTCTTGAGCTTCTTCTGCTGCTTCTTGGTGTCAACAGCCTTGGCAATCATGTCATCGAGACCCTCGGCCTCCTCGGCGGCTCGCTTGTTCTTGCCCTTCTTGGTGTCAACCAGCTTGGGGGCTTCCTCCTCGTCAGAGTCGACCTCAGTGACACGGGGGTCGGCAGTGTCGTCCAACTCGTCGCTCTCGTCGTCGCTGGCATCCTCACCAAGCGCATAGTCGAGCTCCTCGGGGTCGTAGTCGTAGTCGTCCTCATCGTCGTCGCTGTCCATCTCATCGTCATCCATGATGTAGTTGCCAGTCAGATAGACGGTGTGGGTGCCGCTGACAGTGAAGAAGACCTTCTCACCGTGGTTGACGGTGATGTCGAGTGGCTGTTGGTAGCTCTACACGAACTTGTCAGTCAAGTTGTAACAAATGGCTGGATGCGGAGAACCAAGTTGATTACTTACTCTCTCAGTGTCAAGGGTGCAGACCACAAAGTTCTCGAGGTCATCACCTTCGCTGCTCTCGTCATCATCATCATCCTCGTCTTCGTCTTCATCCTCGTCGGATTCGTCTTCTTCTTCGACAGCCTTGCCCTTGCCCTTGCCTTTACCCTTGCTCTTAACGCCGTTGGGCTTGGCATCCTCCATATCCTCTTCCTGAGTAGCCTCCAAGAGAGCCTTGATGGCAGCAGCCTGCTTCTGCTTCTTAGCCTTGGCAGGGTCGCTGGGACCGCCATTGGCTTCATCGTCGGACTCCTCATCCTCGTCGTCATCAGAGGCAGCAAGCATGGCCTTCATGTACTCGTCGTCAATCTCGTCGTCCTCATCATCGTCGAGGGCGGGGAAAGCACGCTTGACGAGGCGAAGAGTAGAGCGGGAAACGGCAGGAATTTCTCCATTGTAGTCAGGCTCGGGGTTGTCAGTGGGGTCCAAGGCAGCCATGGTGATGCGGAACTGGAAGGCGGGCATGTTAGCATATTGCGACGCTCGAGTCCAACAACGGAAAGCAATTGAAAAGGCAATTGACGCTCGAGAAAATGCAAATCCGAGAAGGTTCAAGAGACAATATTGTTACTCACAGAGGCAGGGAAATCCATGGAGGCCGGGATCAAGACATCGCCGGGAGGGATCTCGAGGCCGTAGACGGGACCTGGGATAGCAGACATTTTGGCTGGTGATGCGGCGAATGAAGTCGGGTTAAAGAAGAAATGCCAAAGAAAGTCTTCGCTTTATGAGGTGCGAAAGAACAAAGCAGCGATGTGGAAGAGGGAGGGAAAGAAAATGTTGACAGATGCAAAAAAGCGATGCTTGTCAGGCACTGGAGGTGATGAGTCGAGGGTAGGCTGAAGGCAGAACTTTGGCCGACGAGCTTTTCGAAATTTTTCTTTACAGTCCGTTTATTCTGGGTCCAAAAAAGGCTGTCGAGACTCCGCTTTGGGCAGTTGGCCAATGGGCTGGCGCGATAAGCAGCTTATCGAGGCGTGGAGCTGCATGGGACTGCGTGGGACCTGGGCTGTCTCAGCAACGGGTGCACTGAGTTCGAACGCTGCATCAATCAGGTCAATCAATGCTGGCTGCCGTTGCGCTGGCAGTTGGGACTTGGATTTGGACCCCGCCACAGAGCAGAGCACACCGCTGTCGACGCACTCTGGTGGACCGCCATGCAAATAAAAGACAGAACCGAACTTTGCAGGGTCCGACCTCCAGGGTACCTACATACTCTCATTCAACTTGCATCATCACTCAAACGCAACATGAGATGATCATCTTACAATGACACACTATTTCCGAATCAATATGATGAGACGTGTTTGATATTTTTCTGGTTCGCTGTTACCAACAAACTGGTAGCGAATGCGCATCTTTTTTTCCACGCGACTGACTTCTTCTCGCCTCTTGCATGTCCCATCTTAGTCCATGTCCTTGCGAGAATGAGTGAAGAGGGTTTTTATGAATTCCATACAGACCATCAACAACCTTGTATCAAAATATTCCTACAAGACCCTACGCCTAGCCGTCTTCCAATCCCGCGCACATTCTCATCTTCAAGCTCCCATCACATGTCGTCCGCATCCATCTCAGAATTCTTTAGTCTTCGGCCTCGCCTGCCCAGATGTCAGATTCACGAACCATCCCTTCACAACTTGCCACGCAAACCCCAAGTAGAAGCCGGCCACTGTACCTTCGTAAAACTGCCCCCGATCACCAACCTCGGTCAACTTCAGCCCAATCTCAACAACCGGCTGCGCCCAATGCGTGCTCGCTCTCGCATACGCCGCTGTCAGCGGAGGCTACATCCGGGCCCGCTCGGAGCTGTACGCCGTGCGGCCCACAAATTCCGTCCGCGTAAGCGCGTGGCTTTTGCAGAGCTGCTTCATATAGACGAATTGGGCTGTTGATGGCTCTGGACGCGCAACTCATTGCGTATATAAGGTCACATGTGTATCGCACAACACCAACAGACCCTTGTTCACTATTATGTATTAAATCCTTTTCCACATAGTACCTAGCTCACCGCGCCTCCCGGTCACAGCCCTGCCATTACACCTATTATCGCCGCTTCATTAGCGCTAGGTACCACGTAGATATCATGCCGTTCTTCGAAACTTCCGTCATGTTCGATCTAAGCGAATGTGGTAGATCAGCCAGTGGACACCTATATGATGCCCAACACCAGACGCCGGTAGTGGATGTTAAACAGATCCAAAAATAAAGGCCCACAAGAATGTCTTGGGAACCGAATAAGACCAATTAAGTATTATAGATTCATGCTGCTGCAGATCCCATGCCATGAGACGGAAAAAGAGCATTCAGACTGCTCATAAATATGCACATGTGAAGAAAGTAGCTCGACACGCTGAGTAGTTGTGTCTTGGCTGCCGGTTTGCACAATGAGGCGCTTGTCCGCAAGAGACGGTAAAGTTCTCCACACCGTCTGTTCCTTCTTAGAGAGGAGCAAGACAACCACAATAGAAGCACAGCAAGCCTAAGCTGCTGCGAGGGCGGTATCGTTCTTTGCCTTGCCTTGTTGTCTGGTAACCTTCTTGCTCACCGTGTACACGAGATTCACTGTCCACAAATGGGATATCTCTGCCTGCGCGCAAGGGATGGCCCCATACAGCGGTGCAACAATAGGAACCAGGATGTAGTCGATAAAATTCTTCTTGACTGATCGATGCGAGAAGCACATTCCATCCGCTAGATTCGCCTTGATCATTTCTCTCTCGCGCGTCTTGACGCCAATGCGGTGGAAGCTTTCGTACAAAAACAAATAGCAGGCGACGCCCATGAAACCCATCGTTCTGAGAATGTTTGAAAGCGTAAAGGTCCAGGAAATGCTGTGGGGATCGCCATTGCCGTCGGTCAGAACAACGTAAATCGCAGAGGCAAGCACCAAAATTGTCATATGCACAGGCAAGAAATGCGCTTCGAACAACCTGTGGGGAGGTAGAAGATGCGCTCCCAGTGAGGTTCGGCCAGAGTGTCCTGAGTCAAGTCGGAGAAGATGCCGCTGTCGCCAATCGCGTCCTTGGAACTGGTGAACTCAATATCGGGAATATACAGACTCGACTCGTTGCCTTGGCTGTGAAGTGGTCGGAAAGATCTCGTCGTACGCTTGCGGTCCTGCCACATCTCGATACCCTTGCGAATCGCAAATCCCGTGTCCAGCGCACACCCCACATGTGACGCAGAGCTTGCTTATAGCGAGCCTTGATGTCTAGCGCTGTACCTCGAATACCGCCTTTTCCGCCTCCTGTGACGTTGCTTTGGCTTACAGGGCTAAGCACCGTTCGGCAGGTCAGATTACCGTTCAAGGCGAAGAAGCACTTGATGTACATGTGCAAATCCTCGCCAATGGCTTCGGTATCGCAGTCCCAACCACCGACACGATCGACCAAGGTAAGAGGCAATGAGTACACAGAAGTTGGGGGAGCAATGGTTGAGCCCCGGTAGAGCCCAGAGATTCCAGCAGCGCACCAAAGAACATCAGCAACACGAACAATAGCAGGGACGGTGTGTGCGTTGCGATCAAAGATAATTGGCGCCGCATACAATGTTGTCGCAGCCGTCTCTGCATGGGCGTGGTGCATGCTGGTGATATTGACGAAGTAGCTCGATGAAAGATGGCTGTCGGCTGTACAGCTTTGGTCAACCATTATAATCAGACTAAATATACCGGCGATTTGCTTACCATCAATTCCCGTTACGATTACATTGTGACGCATTCCCAAGGTGTACTTGGCACTGAGTTTCCTTGCCGCCCAGGCCAGATTGCTTCCCTTTCCTGCAGCCTCTCCAGGTATATCAGCAGGATGCATGGTGAAGTCAATGGATCGAAATTTCTTGACAAATTCTTGGACGAGTCTGAGAGCCTTTGATTCGGCTTCCGCTTCACGCTCTT
>AFRD01000126.1:0-76517 GCA_000222875.2 Periglandula ipomoeae IasaF13
GGTAAAACAATCGCCGCGGTGCTCCTGGTGCCCGTTAGATGTGCTGTGGGCTTTGGTGCTGTTGTGTGCTGTTGTGTGCTGCTGTGGGCCAGCCATCCCCCATCCCACCTGTCTTCACCACCACCCAATCTTTTTTGCCTCCCACGCCCGCCCTCCTTCTCCCTTCGCGCTGTTCTGCGGTTCACGGAGGCTTGCCTTTGTCCATCTGTCTCTGCCCTTTGCTCCTTGCACTCCGGCATCCTTGATACCCTCATTTTTATTATTCCACTTTGCTCCCACGGTAGAGACTAATCCACCCCACCCCTCTGGTAGCGCACCCGACGGCCGCCGTGTGCCTGCGCCGAGTTCTGTTCACCAAATTTCCAAGGGACGACGACGACCTTTTCCGCCCGCATCCACCTGGTAAATGCCCCGCCATCTCGTCCCTGACACTTGACCGACCACCACCACATTCAACCCTTATCCAACGTCCGCACCTATTTGGGACTCGACAAACTCCCCTCATTTTTCGAGCCTCAGAATGGAAACCGCTGCGCTGAGGGAGTTGCTCGGGGGCAGCTTGGCTAGCGATGCCGACAACAGACGACGGGCCGAGTTGCAGCTGAAGCAGGTACGTGATGTGGAGAGGACGACCACGCCAGGACTTTTTCTGCGAGGAAAATATACCAGAGGGACAGCAGCGGCGGGCTAGCGGCAGCGTGTCCATGCTTGACAGCAAAGCTGTTTCTGTGTCTTGGCCTTCCCGGTCGGTCAAGATTGAAGCACCATTTGCAGTTGGCAGCGTGCACCGGTGTCAGTCGGAGCCTTTACCGCCGCGTCCCCAGCACCTTTATGAATGTTTTCTCGCTTTCTCCCGGCATCTACTGGAGTGGGAGTAGGACAATGAACGTAGATGCTGACTTGCCGGCTTTGCACACTAGATCGAAGAGCAACCAGGTTTTGTTGATGCTTTGTTCGACATTCTGCAGGCTGAGCAAGAAGCCAGCGTACGCCTTGCAAGTAAGATCATGTCCCCCTCAGCACCATACTCTTGCAGCCCTCAACTTCCGCAGGGGCTTTTGCCATCCTTGATTCTCACAAATCTTCCTCATAGCCGTTATTTATATCAAGCATCGCGTCAACCGGGCTTGGTACCAGACCGAACAATACAATGGCGAATATATAATAGCTGAAGACGAGAAGGCTCGCGTACGAGACCGTCTGGTACCGGTCCTCGCTGCCTCGGACCCTGCCGTCCGTCAGCAGCTCATTCCTGTCCTTCAGCGCGTGCTTCAGTGCGATTTCCCGAGCCGATGGCCGCGATTCATGGATTTCACTACCAAATTATTGAATACCAATACCCCCAGCTCGGTTCTTGCTGGACTCCAGTGCCTGCTTGCTATCTGCCGCGCTTTCAGGTACAAGTCACACGACAACACCGACAGAGCACAATTCGATACCATTGTAGAGAACAGTTTCCCTCGACTGCTCTCTATCTGCAACGAATTAGTAAACCAGGAGAGCGAAGAAGCTGGCGAAATGCTTCATTTGGCCCTCAAGTCTTACAAGCATGCCACATGGGTAAGTGATTATATGCCTCGTCACGGACTTCAAAGTTGTTTGGCGGCAAAGGTATGAAGAAGTCAGGGAGCTAATTGTCGCTCTCTTTTGCGTGTGATTAGCTCGAATTGTCCAGCCATCTGCGCCAGCAGCAAGTCAATATTGCGTGGTGCACAGTCTTTTTACAAACCGTCTCCAAGGTCGCCCCGGCGGCAGCGATGGAAGGTGATTCTTTCGACCGCGAGAGGCATCACTGGTGGAAGGCGAAGAAGTGGGCTTTCTTTAACTTGAATCGTCTCTTCATTCGGTTCGTTTACTCGTCAATGGTCATGTACATTCTCTTTGCGTCTGCGGTACTAACGTGACTAATAGACACGGAAACCCTGCCAGCCCTGGCAAGGGTGACGAGGCGGCTCAATTTGCGAAGAACTTCATCAGCACGGTGGCACCAGAAATTCTCAAGCACTACCTCCAAGAGATCGAGAAATGGGTTGCCAAGACGTCTTGGCTCAGCCGACCCTGTTTTTCATACATCATCGTGTTCCTGGACGAATCTGTGCGTCCCAAGGAGATGTGGACTCACTTGAAGCCTCACCTGACGAATCTGGTCACTCACTTCGTCTTCCCCGTGCTGTGTCTGACTGAGGAAGACGCCGAGCAGTTCGACGATGAGCCTGAGGAGTATTTGCACCGGAAGCTCAACTACTTCGAGGAGGCCTCTGCTCCTGATGTCGCTGCTACCAACTTTTTGGTTAACTTGACAAAGAATCGAAGAAAGGAGACTTTTGAGATCCTCAAATTCGTCAATGCAGTCGTCAATGAGTACGAGCAAGCGCCAGACGACAAGAAGAACCACATGGCCAAGGAAGGCGCTCTGAGAATGATTGCCACCCTCGCCCCCGTCATCCTCAGCAAGAAGAGCCCCATCGCCGACCAGGTTGAATACTTCCTAGTCAGATACGTCTTCCCCGATTTCACCAGCAGCCAGGGTTATCTCCGTGCCCGAGCATGCGACACCATCGAGAAGTTCGAGCAGCTCAACTTTCAGGATGTCAACAACCTGCTGACCATCTACCGACATATTCTCGACTGCATGGCTGATCCTGCTCTGCCCGTCAGAGTCACTGCAGCACTTGCTCTTCAGCCGCTCATCAGACATGATGTTATCCGCACAAGCATGCAACAGAGTATTTCTACTATCATGCAGCAGCTTCTGAAACTGGCCAACGAGGTTGATATCGATGCCTTGGCCAACGTGATGGAAGACTTTGTCGAGATCTTCGCCACTGAGCTCACGCCCTTCGCCGTCGCCCTTTGCGAGCAACTCCGTGACACCTATCTGCGCATTGTTCGTGAGCTCCTGGAGAAAGAGAGCAAGGCTGGCGATGACGGTGAGCTGTTTGCCGATTACGATGACAAGAGCATCACTGCCCTCGGTGTTTTGCAGACCATCGGAACTCTTATTCTGACGCTCGAGAGCACGCCCGATGTTTTGCTTCACATCGAGGCTGTTCTCATGCCCGTGATCAAGGTCACGCTGGAGAATAAGCTTTATGGTACGTTGATTGCAGATCTCATTTTGACTGATTTCGTTTGCTAACCCTTGTCAAGACCTGTACAATGAGGTGTTTGAGATTATCGATAGCTGCACCTTTGCCGCCAAGGGCATCTCGCCAAACATGTGGCAAGCTTTTGAGCTGATTCACACAACGTTCAAGGCTGGCGCTGAGTACTATCTCGAGGACATGCTGCCTGCTTTGGACAACTTCGTCCAATACGGCACACCTCAATTGATCCAGAAACCCGAATACATTCAGGCTCTTTACTCTATGGTTGCCGACATGTTCACTGAGCAAGTCCAGGGCGGAGTTGAGAGAATCTGTGCCTGCAAGCTTGCGGAGGCTATGATGCTCAGTCTTCGCGGTCACATCGATAACTGTGTCGAGGGTTTCATTAATATGGCAATGGGCATCCTTGCCGCTCAAGAAGTCAAGATCAAGAGCTACAAGATCCATTTGATGGAGATGGTCATCAACTCTATCCACTACAACCCAATCCTGACTTTGCAGGTGCTCGAGAACAAGGGTTGGACGAATCGATTTTTCAGTTTGTGGTTCGGCAGCATGACTTCATTCAGCCGCGTGCATGACAAGAAGCTTTGCATTGTTGCCATTTCGGCTCTGCTTGGCGTAAACCACGAACAGGTACCCGCAAGTGTCTCTGTGGGATGGCCACGTCTGCTTCAAGGCATTACTGAACTTTTCCGAACATTGCCCAACGCCATGAAGAGTGAGTAAACCCCTTCATGACAACCGATCCTTACTGGATCTTATTCGTGAGATGAAATGACTAATGGGCCTGTTAATTTAGACCGTGAGGAGGCCCTGCGAGATGATTTCCACTTGGAGACCACTTATGACTATGGTGACGAGGATGAGTGGGACGAGAACGAGGCCAACTGGAATGGGGAAGAAGAAGAAACCAACGAGGAAGAGACGCTTGAGTCGAAGGACGAAAGCAAAGCCTACCTAGAATTCTTGAACGACGAGGTTCGTGCAGACTCATGTGGCATGATGAGTGAAGAAATGTACGAGAACTGAAATACTGACGCACTTCCGACAGGCTCAAAAATACAGCCGAGCGATCGAGGATGTTGATGACGACGAGCTGGGTGAAGATAGCGTCCTGTTGGAATCGCCGCTTGACAAGATTGAACCGTATCAACTATTCAAGGGTACTCTCCTGAGTAAGTTTTCATCAGCCTACCTCTGGAGGTAGAGCCTGACCTTGGTCTACAATTGCTAATTCAGTGGTGTAATAGAAATGCAACAAGAACAACCCCAATTCTATGCAAGTCTTGCTGGCCACTTGTCGGCCGAGGAACAGAACATGCTGCAAACAATTATGGTCAAGGCTGATGAGGTTGCTGCCCATCAGGCTCAACAAGCGCAGCAGGAGCTCTTGGCCCAGCAACAAGCCCAAGCTGCTGCCAGTGTGGCACCGCCGAGCTAGAGGGAAAACTAAAGACGCCATTGCAACACTCCTTGTGCTTTAGTTTCGGTTTTGTTGACATTCCCTGTTTCATCGCCCGGGTCGGAGTTGGACGAGACTATGAAAAGCATTTTTCTCTTTTGAAGGAGCATGATTACACGAACCTGGTTACAGCAAAGTGGGAGGCATATTACAAAGCGAATACCAGAACGCAGCGGCAGAGCGTCATCAGACACAACCCAGGTTGCGCGGTCCCTCGGACCGGCGTTTTGAGACTGGCTCACGGCGGTAAGGGACCGCTCAGCTCTGCCGTCTTCGATGGCGCTGCATGAATGGGACCGTTAGGAAGCCGCTCGTGACGAAAGCCGATGTGAGAGATAGAAAGACAGCTGCTAAGCAAGTCGAACACATGGATCCCTGGCTAGTATTCCGCACGGAGGGGGCGCATTCTAGACCTGTGAGTGAGGGGGCGGGGCAAGTGTGAGAGGGCTGAGGATGAAGTATTGTTGCAGGAGACACCGTTAGAAGAGAGCATCGAAAGTACAATAAATGACTACTAGTTATTCGCATGGAGCATATTCGGTCCTGTTGGTGTTGGTGATGTGGATGCGCATTCACCTTGAGGTTCTTTGGGGTCCCGTGTTGAGGTTTGTGTCGGTCAGGCGGCCGTGACCGAAGATTGGCAGGTGCCAGGCGCGTCGATCGGCGAGTGCCGTGAGCGCCCCACCGCCGGCTCTTCAACTGTCGCTCCACTTGCTGCACCTGCCTGCACCTCTCTCCGCTCGGTCAAGCTCAAGCTGGGACACATCAAGTCTGGTCGCCTCGACCTGTTGACCTTGACCTCCTCTCTCCTCAGCGCTCACCTCTTACCCCGGTTTCCCGACTGTGCATTCACCAAGCCGATGACTCATCGCTCATTGCTCTCCACCAACTTGCCCTTCGTCACTGCTCTTCGTTGATTTGCTGATTGGCCTGGTGTTGGTGTCAGCTGTGCCTAAGATTCAGCATCGTGTTATTGGTACAATTTACTTGAGCTTGCCAAACGGGAAAAGTAGTGAATATGACTACGAGGTATCGCGTTGAGTGTACGTCTCTTGATATCCTCTGTTCAATGTCGTCACTGCTTTGTTACTGGGCTAATATGCTGTAGACGCCCTTAAGACGCACCGCCGGGACCAATTCATAGGTACGTGATTCCACGCCTGATGGTATCTTTGTGAATGTTCAAATGATCATTGCTAGTGAATCCATCCAGTTTTGGTAGATGGTGGATATTGAGTTACAATGTTGAAGGACTTGAAGCTGACGCACACAAAAACAGAATGGGTCAAGGGCCTCCTCGCCGTTCCGTTCGTGCTGTATTCCCAGCCTACGGGGGTGTTGGGCGACGATGAGAGCGTTGCCAAGATGGCCGAGGAAGCGCATAGGCGGTATGCTGAGATTATGCGTGATGTTGAGATGATGATTGATGACCATAGTAGGTGTTTCTTTTCGCTTTGTTTGTCGTGTGTGTTCTGTCAGCCTGTTTTCTGGGCTTTTGATTCCTCCTTGACTGCTTCTCATACATTCTGTTGAAACGGCTGATCTCCTACTGCTTTCTGATATTGAACATTACTTGTTACAATTTTTGCCATTTCTTCGTTTTAAACACGTCTTTCTTTGCAATTCTTAACACAGCTCTTTTCATTCTTGTTTTTCTTGGGATCTGTCACTCCTCTTTACTCACTACCATGTCCCTGCTTCCCCATTTGTTTTCATGTCACGGTGGCATATCAAGATATGTGACTGGGCCCTGAAAACATATTCATGTTCTTGAGTGCAAAACTTGACATGACGGCTACAAATGTGGATGCAGAAAAAAGAAGGAGCAAGTTTTAAAACCATCATATTTATACATATCGGTGTCTTTACATTTCAAAAAATACAGCCGTGGTGTCAAATGCTGATCTACTAACCCCTTAGTCCTGCGTCAAAAGCAATATCAAGCTCAGACTCACGGCCTCGATGGTTCTGTTACCGGTCTCTTACCTCCCATGCCGTCGAAACTCGGCATGCTGGTCCCAACGGCAGGCCCATTCTTCACAAGGTTGCCGCTGGAAGCCGCTTTCAAGTATCAAGACAGGAAAAGATACATTTCCTCAAGACGATACGTCGCCCCGTCGTTTAACGACGTGCGGCTGATCCTGAACTCGGCACAGACCATGGCTGTGACGGGCGGTGCGTTGCAATTGGCAACGTTCGATGGTGATGTGACGCTGTATGATGATGGGGAGAGCTTGGAGCCTACAAGCTCGGTAATTCCTCGACTTCTTGGTTCGTAGTTTCCCTAGCAAGCTCTTGCGAAACACTCAGAGTAGTCATCTAACATGGAATCCGAATGGAACAGATCTTCTACGCAAAAACATCAAAATTGGTATCGTCACTGCTGCCGGGTACACCACAGCAGACAGGTACTATGGCCGTCTCCACGGACTGCTAGAAGCCATCGCCAACTCCACAGATCTAGACGAGACACAAAAACAGAATCTCGTCATCATGGGTGGCGAGGCCAACTATCTTTTCAAATACGAGCCATCGTCTCCTCACCGTTTGGCCCCCGTGCCCCGACTAGAATGGCTCACCCCTGAAATGGCTGCGTGGTCTGAAGCTGAAATTGCGGCCCTGCTTGACGTAGCCGAGTCAGCACTCCGCGACTGCGTGAGCACCATGAACCTCCCCGCGACCATCATCCGCAAGGACCGTGCCGTCGGCATCATCCCCTCTGAGCCTCATATCCGCATCGCCCGTGAAAGTCTAGAAGAAACCGTCCTCGTGGTCCAGAGAATCCTCGAACTGAGCCACCTCGGTTCCCACGCGCAGCCAGCCGGACGCACACAGCCCGGCAATGGCCGCAAGGGAATCCCCTTCTGTGCTTTCAATGGTGGAAGGGATGTATTCGTCGACATAGGCGACAAGAGCTGGGGCGTGACGGTCTGCCAGCAGTGGTTCGGACGCCAGGGCACAGCTATCAAGGGCGAGAACACGCTCCATGTAGGAGACCAATTCCTCAGCGCTGGATCCAACGACTTCAAAGCCCGGAGCGTGGGAACAACGGCCTGGATTGCTAGTCCTGCCGAAACGGTGGAGTTGTTGGATGAGTTGACAGATTTGATGCAAAAGAAGCTGTCTTGATATTTTGTGGTGTTTTGCATGATTCGTGCTGTTAGGAGTAGCATGGACGGAGTTTATTCAACATAATGATATCATTGCCTTTTGTAAATGAACGCTATCGCCAATTCGTATTCACTTTTCCGTGAATGCAGGTACTATCATCAAATCCAGTGTCTCATAGCTTGTTATATAAATAGTATTGAGGACCTGTTGACGTTTGAGAATTCGTACAACATCACGCTATATGGCCACCTTTTTGATCCTTCAGCGGACGGCTAGATTTGACGAGGCCATTCGTTGTCCTTGCGTCTTTCAGAGGTGATGAGAACCTGGAGACATAGCACCTAATTCATTGAGAGGGATTTGTCAATCGTAGAAATATGTAGCAATTATGCATAGGTTGGTACTTGAGGACATCCGGCCTGGACCAAGTCCTCAACAAAACAAGATCTTACCATAAAAAAGCTATCAGCTATCAATCGCAGCTTTGAAGATCTTCAAAGAGCTTCTATCTTTACTGTAAGCATCCAGTACCTACAAATGCCTCAGCGTCGTGTCGTCCACGGGAAACCATCCCAAAAGAAAGCTACAAGCACACACCTCTCCCCAAATACACACCCTGCTCCACAAAGGTAACGAGTGCAACACAGTACGCCCATATCCTCAGTCTACAGCAGGTACATACGCCCATAACCACACAAGTACCGACTACGAACCATCTCTAGATCGACCTCAGACAATCACAAGGCCATTCATAACGGCCGCAACGCACCCTCCTTCGTTGCCGATATCCGGACAACACATCCAGCAGTCTTTGTGCCCACGTTTGCGCATCCACATGATTGCTGTGAGAAAAGCACTCGATGCAGAAACAAAGAGGCTCTTTCTGGTCCGTTTCTGCAACGAGTGAGCCGATGTGACGGTGCGTTGGATCGTGGCTGTGTGTCCGACGGGCGTAACCGCGTCATTTCTACGACTCTGGCATTTGTGATATGTGTTTTGTAGAGTATGAATCCGGAAAACAGCATGTTTCATGATATACTCTCGGCTAAAGCGGAGTGGCGGCTTTTCCCTATCGGACTTGATCCATTACTGTTTTTGTCGTTACCCACTGATGGGCCGTAAGTACCGTACAGCATAGCATTTTCTTGGAGAATTAAGCTGAATACACGTATTTCTTGAACGGCAATTCTTTCAGTGCCGAATTTCTGCTTGGTATATGCGTGTTATTCCCAGACACTGCGTCAGATCCAGTCGTGTGAAATGTTCAAAAGGCTTCCAAAAAAGGCAGAGTGTGGTACGCGCACACACCATCGATACGAGTGGAATCGCAGATGTGACTCTTCGTCTTCTTCATGCCAGTAGGCCGAACATCCATCACGTATTCGCTCGAAAACGAGTGGTATCTATTCTACACCGATGACAGGCTCCTTCGGCAGATAGACTCAAAGCCAGCACTGATAGTAACCTGTAAGTTGTATCATGGAAGGAGAAACCGCAAAGTGATAGTGATCTTCACTTAGTGCCGAACTGCCGTTGTCGTGATCTGGAGCTGAAAATTGCATCTTGTTGGTTGGTGGCTGGTGAGGCACTCTATGCAATTACAGACGTGCACGATGGCATAACTCGGCATTTGTCATCAAGACTAGGACCGAGATTGCGGGCTAGAACGTGATCCGCGGGCATTATGCCACATCACTTGTGGTTTGTATGCACTGTAGTTGAACCACAAAAGGGACTTAGCACCGAGCACCAATTTCTGACCAACTCAGCATGTACTTCCAACCCATGTACCAACCGCCCGTCGTGCATCGACCGAACCCTGTCCCTGTCCGATCTGCCAGCATGGCCGAGACAAGAGGAACAGACATGCAAGCAAGTCGTGCAGGGAAGGGTCGAGCATGGCATGGCAAGCCAGGAGTTGCATCGACGGTCTGCTGCCTCGTGACATAGTCGTAGAAGGAAGGAATCGAACAGGCAATGTCTCGGATCAGGTATCCCAGTATTGCCCATTTTTCTCCATCATCTCTCACGACATTCGACGACGACGGCCGTGTTCGAAAAGTTCAGCCAGCGTATCAAATGCCCTCAACAGTCGGTGAGTTGAAACTAGCAACCACAGCTCTGCAAGCTTCCCCTCTCTCCACTACCACGCCATCGCGTTTTGAGCAAGGCCAGCCAACCAACCAGTTATCGTGGTTCGTGGATGAACGACCCTGCGGCTGCGTTGTTGGCGGCTAATTCACCACCTTTTTCGCTCTGCTCTGCTCTGCCCAAAAATATCTGATAGCGCTGTGATGGGCAATGGGCGATGGGGGTCAGTGGGGGCGGCGCGCAAACACCAGCGGACGGTGCAGATGCAGATTGGCACTAGAGAAGCCGACTTAGTCGTGTCCCGCTTTTTTCGGTCTTTGTTCATCCTTGTTGGCGATGTTAGTGGCCGTCACGGGGTGAATGACGATGCTGGCTCGATGCAAAGACGAGGCGTACGAGTGTCCAGCGTGTTGGTGCTGGTGCAAGTAAGTGCAAATGTAAGACAACGTGCGCAAGTGTCTGTCTGTCTGAACAATGGCAGCTGAAGTGGCGGAAGGAGCAAGGTGCCTCCAGCTGTCAGTCATTCCTGCCGTATGGGACGAAGGGAACCACATGATGATACTGCAACTCCAACACAATTACAGCCGAACAGAGCAGAGTTCATGCATTTCGCGTGCAATCAACCCTCGCTCGCAGCAAAGCGAAGCGATCCAACAACATAGAAACACAAAAATGCCAAAACCCAAACGTGCATCAACCACGACGCTGCCGTGTGCCCTCATCTGCAAGTCCCTCCATTCCCGCGACCAGCGGAACACGCGCCTCGTTTCCCCGCGAGATCAGAAATGCACAGTCCATCTCACACAGAGGGGAGCACAAAAAAAGAACAGCATCCATATCCCTATCCGCGGTGCATCAATCCCAGACATGAAAAATACCTCCCTCTCGGCCGCCATCAGACCACAAACAACACAAAGTAGCGGTTTCTGCAAAGCTCGCAAATTTCCAAGCAATGACAAGTCTCGGTCTCGTCTGTATGCACGAACAGCTTAGCTCGCCAAATTCCCACCCATCGAAGCTAGTTATGCATTCCGTCTGAAAGCAGCAACTCTACCCACCAGTGGCTTTTCTCAATCACTCTCAACATTCAGCTCCATCTCCAGACGCCCAATCCATGAGTACATATTGCCAAACGACCCTCACTGCACAAGGATTACAAGTCGCGAGAATCTTCAAAATTACTTCAGACCCAGAACACGCCTCCAGCGCCACGCAAATCATCCATCTCCGTGGGACCCCAACGAACCTGGCCCCCAAAGTCCGATCTTTCCCTCCGTGCTTACTATTAGCCCATTCCCCTCATCGTGCTGCTGTACCACGCGAGCATTTTGCCCTTTTTGCTCTTGTGAACCGTACAGGAGGCTTGTCCCCGTCCCCGTCTCCGGGGCCCAAATCGTGTAACTTTGTTGCTTTTTTGGAATCCCTACCTGCAGCTGTCGTGTCACCGTCTAGAATTAGGTCGTAGAACAAACACAAATCTATCACTTGTCAGGTGCTGGTCGAATATGGGGGAAAGATTCAGCGCCACGCCGGTCATGGGCTGCTGTGTACCCAATTTGTCACGGTCACCATATTACGGGGACTGCGTGGTCATTGTCTGACAGTAGCTTTGCGGAACAGACATGCGGTCAATACTCCGTACATGCAACAGTGAAGCATCGTGAATGGCTTTTTCATAGCATAGCCATTGCAATCACCACTTACGTCACTATGCTGTACTCTTCCCCCAGCACATAACATTCAACAAACAACGTGGTGTCTCAAAAGATCGCCAGGATGAGACATCGGCCAGATGAGCATGAGAATGGCAAACCGCTGGCGATCCTGACAGGGTGGGCTGAAACCAACTCCCACTGACGATCGGAATGTCAAGTGGACAAGGAGCGGTAAGCTGAGATGCAAGCTCCATCACTACAAAGGAATTAAGACACGGCGACCATGTATTTCCACTCAAAGCGCATTGATTCAATTCCATCTATTATCAAGAGTGCCGAATGATCATAGAACACGCTGGCAATGACGAATAGAGACTTGCTCAAATGCAGATCTTCTGCCTCCCACTCTTATCCACAAGGTAGCTGCGCCTTGCCATCCAAAAGAAAAAAAAACACCCCGTCCTGCCTTGTCGCCTTGCTAGAGAGAAACCGCCCTGGCCCATGTTTGAGAACCGTCATAAAAATGCATCATTTGCTGGTAGGGGAACAAAAGAGAGAGATAAAATCGACATATAGAAATAATAACAGACAACCGCCATGCGGACGATCAGACTTAAAACAGACCGCCGCCTCCTGGGTGCACCAGAAGCAAATGCCATACAATCAAGACAAAAGAAAAATGACGATCTTAAGTGAAGGATGTAGAAGGCTAGTCATGTCCCTGACCTGAAGCCCTGAATTATGTACGGTTATCACCTATATGACACCACACCCAAAGCATAAAACCAACCACGAGCCGAAGCAAGGCTGGGTGGCGCATCGTCCCCAACAAAAAGAAGGCTAGAGACAGACCAAAGGAAACAAGAAACATCAAACGCCGTGGCTCAATACGATTGCTCGTGATTCTGATGCCGTAAAAATCGTTCCAAACGCCGAGTCATGATTAAGTAAGCAAATAGACACCCTTCCGACTCTGTGACCATATGAGGCTGATGTCCAGGGTGAAGTAGGTAAAGGTCGTTGGGCGGGAATAGTAGGATGAGTAGGTTGTTGTTGTAAAAAGGTATGTGGGCGACATGAGTTGGTGTGTCGTGTTCCAGTTGTTTAGTAGCCAGCCTGCCCCGGCATCTTGCCCAGTGAATGAGATCCGGAACTCTTCGGGGGAAGATGGTTGTGGCAGAAGATCTTCTTCGTAGTTCTTTTGTTGTCCTTCTTGGTGGCATCAATCGTCTGTGCCTGTTCATCGTACGACTCCAACTGGCAGCACTCAACATTCTTCATCCAACGATTGTTTACCACTTCATTGATGGTGATGCGTTTGCTGGGATCCGGGTTCAGCATCTGCAAAAGAATTCGTCGCAGTGCTGGGGGGTTGACGCCGACATCCAGGGCATAGCAGTTAGGATAGTCCGTGTCCGTGATGCGCGCGTCACACTCCGGGTGCTTGCTGTACCACTTATCCCAGCCCTTGACCAGCTTGTCGTAGTGCAGGTTGCCTCGTTCTGCCCGTGACCATATAGCTCCTCCAAAAGTGAGGTAAACCATGACAATCGCCGAGCCCCATACATCGAGTGCGCGTGCATCGTAACTCTGCTTCTTTTCTAGCACCTCGGGAGCAATGTAGGGCTCACTGCCGCAGATGCCAGGTGAACAAAGGCGCACCTCACCCATGTTCTGGCCACATTGGCCACCCGATTCGCGGAGACCAGGATGCGTTCCGCTAAATACCTCAGAAACGCCAAAGTCGGTGATTTTGAGTTTGCTGTCCTTGGTGAGCAGGAGGTTTTCGAGCTTGATATCACGGTGGGCGATTCCGTTAGCATGTAGATAGTTGACTCCCTGAACCAATTGCTTGAAGAGACACAGGCGGTCTTTCATCTTGTTCTCGCCCTTGAGAAAACCTTTTTGGACAAGGCTGAACAAGTCTCCTTCGGAGCAATATTCCATGACATGGTTCCATCTGCCGTGGTCGGTGCATAGCCGGATCGTTTCGACGATGTTAGGATGATGCAGACTCTTGCCAATACTGAATTCCGACTTGATCTTCTTCTCATAGTCTTCCTGGCTTTCTCGATTTGACTTGCCTCGAAATTCCTTGACCGCGTAGAGCTCGCCGGGGCATCCCTTACGAACCATTAAAGTGACTTTCGACGCCGCACCTTTGCCTAGATGTTTTCCGTGACGGCCTAGGAGCTTGCTTTGGTACTCAAACTCGGACAGCAGCTCAGCGACGTCCACTGTGAAATCGTCAGGAAGACTTAAGCTCATGCGACGAGCCTTGGCGCCGGTGCCGGCGTCCGGGGGCAGTGGCCACGGAAGACGCTCGGGGGGGTACATCTTTTCTTCGTCGGCATGCTTTGGGACGGCTGCGATGGCGGGCCGCTTGGCCATGTCGAAACTGCTCGCGCGACGAGGAGTCTTGTTCGGAGTGCGATTTCCTCGGCCCATGGTGTTACCTACAAAATTAACGGCGCGCCCGCGGAGGGTCAGACCTGTTGATGCTCGATTTTTCTTCTTGAAGTCGGCAGGATTGGGGAGTGATCCATTGGTCCCCGTTGTCGAACGATGTGACTGTGTCATTTCTAGGGGCGATCCTGGTGACGGCGAAGAATTTGAGCGAGTGGTAGTGGACGATTTATAGCCATTCGGATAGCGACTACTAGGCACGCCATTTCCGTTGAGGTAACTGCTCGATTGAGGCGCCGATTCGGACACAGGAGTGGGCGAATCCGCGATGCCATATTCCTTGTCTTTTTCCAATGTAGAATTAGAACGTCGAAATAGTCGCGACATTTTGCGCTTGAGATTGCTGGTAGAGCTGCGACCAGTGCGCCGTAAAGTGGGTGTAGTTGGGTCTGCGGGCTCAGTCGATTTTTGTTGGGGTACTGGCTCGTCGTCGAAATTGGACGAGGCGATGGGTGCCAGAGGTGCAGAGGTTTGCGGAATGAGCAGGGGAGACTTTTGAGGAGTTGAGGCGGGAGGATTTTGAGCAGTTTGTGATATTGACAATGCTTGGTAATCGTTGTACTGGCTGTGGTGTACGGTGAAGTCTTGCGAGTGACGACCTCCACTCACAGGAGTAACCGGCTCAACGGGAGAGTCGGTGCCAGAATCTTCGTCGCCTTCTTCAAGAATATGGTCATTGATATCGGGAGGAGTTTGCTGAGGCGAGGAGGAATAACAGCTGCTTGAGTAATGAGGAAGGGAAAGAAAATGCGACGGGGCCGTAGGCGGGTGGGAATATGCAATGGGTGTTGGCATCGGTGTCGGCGCGTCGGACGGCGATTTTGTTGCACCAAAAGCGGAGGGCCTCTCTGTATTGTGGGTAGCCAAGGAAAAAGTCAGCAGGCTGCCCAAGCTGGAGCCGATTGATTGAGCCGCAGACAATCACGTCACTAATCCGCAGGCGACGAAGGGGGGTGAGACTGGGGGCACGAGGCAGGGCTCCATCCGGCTATTGAGCGAGGATTGGAATGGGCGGAATGGAGGGGGAGAGAAATTAGGAATTAGGGCGGCATGGCCTGGGCGAGCAAATGCAACCAACCACCAACCACCAGGCCTCCTCTTGGAGAGCAGCGGGCAGAAGCATTAGCACAACAAGCAGCCAACGCCCAGTGGATGGCGGGCGACAGAGGCCAGAGACCAGAGGCCAGTCGTCGGTGGCTACCGGCGGCCAACAGCCCCGTAGCTCTCTATATTGCTGGTGGCCACTTGAGCGGTTTTTTTTTTGGGAAGAGGGGCGGCGCTTGCAGGCGGGTGGGCAAGATAACAAGAAATGGAGGACGTAGGACAAGAGAGCAAGTACATACATACACTACGGTATAAGGATTGGATAGAGGAATAACGACAAAGCAAGAAAAGAAAAAGGAAAAGATAGGGAATAGTGTCGCCGGTGAAAAAAAGAAGCTTCTGACAATGTATACTGAGAAAAGGGAAAAAAGGTTATGAGCCTGACTCACCTGAATTTTTCGAAGCCGTCATCGACGGCGCTTCCTTAGACGGACTCGTGGATGAGGTCCACGGATAGAGATGGGTAAGTGAGACCGCCATGGTGGTGTCGGGCAGGGCGACGAACGATGCTTAGTAAGTATGGAAGGCGTGATGGAAGCAGCGTGGAAGAACCCGAATAGCGAATCCGAGCGATTCAGCCTTGGGGCGATGTCTTCAGAACCTCCCAGCTGCGTACTGACACCGTGGATGAGGCGGCTGGTTGCAGCAGTGCACCACAAACAGTGACCACCCCAAAACCGTACTCGGTACGAGCGCAGGGTTGCAGCCAGGCGGTGCCAGGCGCAACGTAAACCTTGAGTTGCAGGGCCGGTCCGTCAACGTTAGGCGTAGCAGCACGGCGCGCCTGTGTGTATTCGCGCTACCAGAATCCAGATGGAACCAATGCACCAGGAGCCACGAGAGGCGCCAAAAGGCTCAACTAGGGCAACGATGGAGGGGGAGTGGATGCCCACGACGTAATGGCTTGAACGATTCCACCACTGACAGCTCGGGGCAGACACAGATTCAGGACACGGAGTCGCCGGGGTTTAGCTTTCAGGACTTGCAGGATCGAGGGGAATGGTTGCTGGACCAGGAAGCTGTTGCTAGTATTGCTGGCGATGAATGCTGGCCAGAGCAAAAGATATGCGTTTTATCCCTGCTGCTGACAGCTGCCGATCAGATGCTGAGATGTCGAGATGCGCTAGCTCATCCGTATTCTCGGTGCGAAGAAATGGCACATGTGGAGGACAGACTCGCGCAAAAAGGGCCGAGCAAAGAACGTGCTGGCAGCTCTTGCAGTTGTTCCGCTGCTGTGGTAAGTCGTCCTGGTTACACGACCAGTGCCAGATGAGAAGTGAGTGGCTGTCGACTGTCAGATGCGAGATGCGTGATGGTGAACGCGGGGGATATCCGCGTCGTAGGTTGTGTCAAGATTGGTGGTGCTGGTGGCTTGTCACATATGAGCGTTCTCGGGCTATATCCAATTCTCAGCGAAGGCCAAGAGCCGTATTTTGCCGGAACTGATGAATAGCTCGACTTTCCTCGCCCTTGGCGCTGGCGTCGTGGTCCTTGATCGTAATGCGTGATTTGAGGGGGTCAGAGCTGGTAAACGGATTCCCTGTTCAAAGCCGTCAATGGCGTTGAGAACAGTTGGTATTGACCGCGTGTGAGTGGAGGGTGGACTGGTGGGTTTGACTTGGCTGTCCAACGGAATAGGACGGCTGAGGTTCGGTTAGGGAGTCGCGAGAGGCGGAAAACAAAGATGGACGGTCCCTGTTTCGACGGAAGCTGAGCAGTATGGGCCTGGTTGGATATTCCCACACGGTGCTGTGGTTGACCCAATGTATAATATGTAGAGTAGTGTAAGGAGAAGATAAAAGAGGACGGGAACAACAAGACGAAAATGGTCATGAAAGAGACGAGGTCGAAGGTGGAGCAGAAGGTCTCGTTCTTGGGAACAAGGAGTTCACATATTAAGACGGGGCAGGGAGGGCAGAGCATTAATAGTTAAAAGAGAAACATCCGGCCAGATCAGGCGAGACGAACCGGATGGAGATTTGACCCAAGAGATGCCAAAAAAGGCCGCCAGTGAAGGGTGTGCCCGGGGGGAGAGTGTCTTGCTGCTTGTTCTAGGAGCTTGGTATGACGGTCCCAACTCGACTCGATCAACTGCGCGAGAGTTTCCACTTGGACGAGCTGTTCATCAATCCACGGGCCCGGGGATTGCCATTGCCGCCATTTCGGCCAGGGACCCACTAGTACTTGATCAACAAGTCCACTGCCATGTCCAATTCTCCAGGACTAGGAGAGCTGGCTGGCTGGCCGTTGACGACTGAAGCAGGCGGAGGCGAGGCAGGGTCAGGCAGGTCAGGGTAGGACATGACCAAACAGCTCGAAGTACGAATTAGGCGTGGCGTCGGGGCAGTCATGATGGAGCACGGAGCTTCGGAGGGCAGCCCGCTGGCAGATTGCAGATTTGAAGAACCACGACAGGCTGCGCGAGGGTCGAGATGTGGAGGGTCGAAAATACCACAACCAGGTACAGGTCGAAGTACACCGTGCGCAATACAGTACGAGCGCTACCCACACTGACGGGAGGCGTGCGATTAGCACATCGCCCATCTCGCAGCAGGGTATGAGAGACGGGAGCTTCGATACCTTAGCATTTGATAGCACAAAATGGGCTTTGACGTTTCTTGTTCCATTCGAGGCCATGCCCATGCCCATGCCCACGGCCAGAAACCTCGGGACTCCAGATGTATCATCATCGTCGCTTTGCATCCTTCTACAGCCTAGTACTCGTTGAGTATTGGTACACTTCGATATCGTGCCTCTTGATCCTTGGTCGGATCGAGCTCGTCGGGCTGCAGCACTTGAATCCTAGCGAGTGTCGACAGACTAGCCAAACAGCCAGCATGTGCGATGTATCCCTCGCGTGCAATTGTTTGAATCGATCTAACTACATCGCTCCTGTTCTTGCTCGCGGCCGCGAGACACATGTCACACTTTTAGTCGCAGGGTCGCCTCGCATGCACATGCTTTATATATGAAAGCCACGAGCAGTATGCTTGAGCTAAGGTACCGCATCGCTCTTGAAATTCGTCGTCTAATAAGCACTCAGAGCACGTCGCTTTTGCGTATGAAGTGTGGTGTGATTCAAGGTTCCTCCGGGGTGTCTCTTTCAAACAAACTTATCTCTCTTTTGACCCTATCCTACCTACCTAGGTAGATAATTCATTGGCGCCCTCAGCCACGCTTGTGATTCCCGCGTTGGGAAAAGAAACAAGAAGCTCGGTTTGGATTTCATGGCTCATGGTATCCCAACGTCTCTGCTTCTTTGCCAAGAATTATGTCTTTTCTGCCTACTACCCTTGGGCCTTTGCATAGCGCTGCTGGACGAGGGTCGCGCCTGCACAGTCGAGACAAGCACTTTCACAGGGATCTGATTGGGATCTTGAGGGAGAGGTCCCTGGTACGCCCATACCAGTGGGAAGCTGCACTGCATGCCGAGTACATCCCCGGTGATCCACATGTACCGTCCGTTGCTTTGATGACATCTGGAAGGCTTGGCACATTTCTCCTTTTGCTCACTGTAATGTGAAATTGCTTGGCTGAACACATCTTGGGGCCAGGGACCAGATTGCGCCTTCCCTCCTATTTTTTTCGATTCGCTGACTACCTAGGTAGGTATTGCCCAGCCCCAATGAGACTCACCCTCTTGCCTCACTAACATTCATAACGCTAATAGTAACAGTGGTGATGCTTGAGTTCTATTTACTGCAACATGTCACTCACCCTGTTCTTCATCGCTTTGCAGTTGCATTAACACTCCGCCAAATCCCAGGGTACAAAATGCTTGGCGTTGTACCAATTCTCCGCTTGTCAGAAATGCCATGCCCACACTGACAGTGGCAGTGGCAGTTGGCCATTCCCACCGCGCACGGTGCATGCAGACAACGACAGGTTTGGGGAGCTTTCCTGGAAGTGCGATTGCACATTCCTCCACAACAGAACTCATATGCTCTCGAAAGGTTACAGCACTAGTTCTTCGTGCAGTTATGCCCTTGTTGAACACTGCCATCTACATCGCGCACGATGATGATGATATAGATGACGAACGAGGAGAAGGACAGCCCTGCTCCATGGGCATCAATGTCCACGCGAGGCGCAGTAGTGGACATGTTCTTTCATTTTACGCGACAATTGCGACAATCATGGGCTTGGCACATTTCGTCGCGCTGGTCTGGACTATTGTGAGACACCACTTTCACCACCTGGGCTCTCGACTGAACCACAGATTGGGGCCAATGGTGCGAAGGCCACCACTGACTATCAAAAACTATCGTCACTGCTCACTGGTGTCACACAGATCCAGTCAAAGAACGGGTGTAAGATACTCCGCAGGCTTGCTATCTTCCAGACTACGACGATGTTGCGCAATTAACCTCTTTACCACCTTGGCCCGTACTGCGCATAACTGACCCTGTAGACACAGTTCTTTGGCCATGTTGGTGGCTGGCAGTCAGCGATGTCAATTCGTCTGCTATTTACGGAAACACAGATCGATCAGCATTGGTGCTTAGGCCCCAGGATTCATTCATTGCCTCTGGGCCTGACTACTGTGCCGGGGCATTACCGGCAGAATGGAAAGAAGAATGTGCCGAACCGTGGTATTAATACTTCGTAGACGTCCTGATAGTGTAATTCGCAAAAGAGGAGACCTTCTTGACAACGAGGCCCGTCATCTGATCAGCGTGCCTGGTTTGCAAACAAACGCAAAGTTGATACTTGAGCCTTTCGACACCGCCGGATAGCATGACGATAGCAGAACGGGCTTTTTGGCTGATTTCCGAAGCTACATCATCTTTGATGTTTCAAACATGGTGCTTCAATCAGCCATACGTTTGTTTCCCTGCGATCGATGTATACATTGAAAAAGCGGTCCCCGCATCAACGACACCTCGTCGCAGATGGTAAAAGTACGATTGCATGAGGAGCTGTGCCAGCGTGCGCAATATTTCTTTCTACTACAGACCCATAATGGCTTCGATAGTCGTCGCCATGCAAGCCAATTGTCAAGCGGCCTCGCTAGCAGAAAGTATTTCCCTCAGCAGGAAACGAAAGCCAAACGGCCCTTGTTCATGCAGCAGCCTATTGCTTGCCCCTCACATCCCACCCACGAGCATGATGGATGCCATCCTCCCCTTCGGCCTTTGTGCCGTTATCACTTAAACAACCTATTTGGAACTGGATATCAGAGTGTGAGCCAATGAGGCGGACGAGAAACGTCATGCTTCGCGATGCTCAAATACCGGAGAAAGAAGGTAACCCATTAACCGACTGTCACTTCCAAATGGCAGGCCGCGTCGGGAACTCTCTGAACATACAAACAGATAATCTTATCAACTCTACAGGTCATTGTTCATAAAAGGCACTGTTCTGCCTCATCTATGAAGAGGCAGAACATATTAAGATGTGTTGCGGCATGCCATGATAAACTGCAGTCTATGACCCAACCCGATGGTTCAAAACTGTTTCATATGCCCATCAGCCTGGGTCGGCCTGCACGTTCCGGCATGAGGTCTGGAAGCGTCGTGTAAGTAGCCTCAAAGCGCCAGTACGTTCGCTAGACCTTGGGGGACGTGAGCCAAAATTACGAGTCTTGGTTTCAAAGCAGACCGGACTTCATCTTGGATCATCTTCTTGGCCGTAGCTAATTCATGGGGGACGGTAGAGAACGTATCAGAACAACAAAAGTCAAGAACCTCCCTGTTTTCACGGCCACTATTTTCGAACGCGAAGTTCTGGTTTGTGGATCCCGGTCCGACTGAAACGCAAGCGGTCCCGTGGCTTGTTATCGATTGACGACTTTGACGTCTAAAAAAGGAAAAAGGGCAGTGCGTGCAACGATCCAGTCATGCTTGTATTATGCTTACCAAAGACATGCTAATCCACGTTGCATGTATGTGAACAAGCTTCACTGCCCGAGAGTCTACGGCATCAGACAAAACCTTCATAATGAGGTTCACTTACCCATCTAACAGCTTATCTGTCCCAGCCCAGCGGACTCGTCTAATGTGTCCTCTTTTTTTAGAGTGAGAAACAGTCTCAGGCGCGCTGACAACTGATTGAGGCCACCAATTCGCCTCTGCAACACGGAAGCACCCCCTAACGATGGACATTGAAGCTCCAGGAGCAGAAGCACAGTGCCCTGAGCGAGGTCCTCAAACAGGGGTGTTGTCGACGGCCCAGGGGCGTGTGACACAGAGGCCCGCTAGGTACGAAACTACCCGGCCACCGAGGTTTTACTTGGTTCCCTGTGACTGATCTTCACGGACAAATTCCTTGTTAAAATAGACTTGTTTGCATTAAGATTGTAAAGTCTAAGACATTGTCGCGTAGGCTCACGTTCATCGCATCATTGATTGGGGTTAATGAAAGGTTTCATGGGGTACGAATTGGGTTGCACTGGCCGGACTCGACCAGCACAGCACAGCACAGCATAATGAGGGTCTGCCCCCCCGCCGGATCGAGTCAGACCGGATCGACTCGGTACCGCTGTATTCCCATCTTTACCGACCACCATTGCCATTCCCAACAGTATCACCAACCCACAATATGTCGCAGTCTGAGCAGTCGATTTTCGCCCCGTCAAGTCCCCTTTGGGCCTTGCATTCCCGAATAAGCATCATGTCAATCCATCATCCGGTGGAGCAGCTCGATCGTGATGATGATGATGCTGATGGTTTTGTAATGCCTCCAAGCCACGCTGATGACGGCCACCTTCTGATTCTTTTCCTTTTCTTCGAGATTGGTAGATATCCTCTTTGAAGGATCCGACTGCATGCTCCGTACCCTGCAGATCACCTCAAAAGACACCGAATCTGGAATGAACATGCACAGGGGACAAACATCGCCGATGGCCGAGGAGCTTGGCGTAAATGATATCGGCCGTCCTTGGACGTTTGCTACGCCGATGGCCTCACATGGTCTGAATCGTGGCTCGACTGCGAAGACACAAGATAAGGCTACAAACCACGTCTATATTGGCCTTGCGAATCCGGATACTACTGGGTCTCATGCCTCGTCGACACAGACTGCGCTGTCACCTGGTCTGAATCGATCAAGTTCGGACTACGGACATTCTAGGACTGCAATCTCGCCGCACAATGCGGGCGGCTTCTGTGCAAAAGAACGAAAACAATGCCAATGCGCCCCTATCGTCCACTCCGCAGTATTCAACGACACCCCAGAAGGCTTAGATTCTACCTCTCAGAGCCAGCACAGTGTACATGATGAAACCAACAAAGTAGTGACTTTAATAAAGCTCGTCCACTTTTTCAGTCGTCGTCACAGGAAGGAAGACGAACGACTTGAGAGAACATAATAGCCAGTGCAGTTCGTCAGACCTGCCTTGCACCAAGCATGATTGACAGGTGGCACAATACGTGTCCCAAGTTTATGTTGGCAAGGCGCCTGCTGGACTGGCGACTCTACAGATTACGACTGATGAAGTCAACGTCGTTACGAATCCAAGACATTGCTAGACTGCCAAGCATTCATTTTGGCATTTTGAAGCCACTCAGAAGGAGAGATAAAGTCGTTGCCTTCTGGACCCTCCAGCTCACTCCCCTTACAACCCTTGCCTAGGCGGTGCTCCGAAACGGTAATACCAACTGAGATCTGCCAAGACGGCACTCGGGCATGATAATCACGTTAGCCGCTATAATCCATCCCTGTGTCCAGAAAATGCGGCGCAGGGGGGCAAACGCGCGACAATCACGTACCTTGATTACGAATGAAATCGGTCAACAACATTTCCCTCACTGTCCTTTGGCCCATTTGCTTTGGTCATTGTTGTACACCCCTCACTGATGACTTGTTTTCGGGAAACGTAGCATGGAATCGGGGCGACAAGCGAAACAGCGAAACCGTAGATCTCAGTCTTGGCAAAGGCGCTTCATGACGCCTCTAGTGTGGCTTCCGCAGTGCTCGAAAGGGGCGAAGAGGGCGGTGCATATTCTCAACTTCATTTCATGGCTAGGGTGCTCAGGAGAGCCCTGCCGTCGCGGGATCACCTTGCTTAGCGCCAGCCTACCTCTTTTGAAATAAGATACTACGCAGGACCGAAATTCGAGCATATCATGGCCATGGCCGTGCGTGCTGCGATTAACGAGTCACATAACCCCAGAAAATACAACGCAATCAGACCATTCTTCGGGCCTAAAAAATAAGCACCTTAGCTTATTGTAACCTTAATTTTGAGCCTAACCCGTTTGCGCCCCCCTCCCCCAGCGAAAGTCTGGTGCTCACTGTCTTGAAGTAACAGCACTAACTACCTAGGTAGGTATGTATCTCTAATTAGCTAGGGGCTCGGTGATGGAGAGCAATAAGGCAGGCTCCTGACTGCGGCGATCATTTCTTTTGGATAAGGTAGCCGGGTGCTCTGAACGGCCCGTGCAGATGTCTCGCAGCCAAGAGTGTAACCTTTTGTGCTTCTGATCTTTCTGCTAGGCAGCTTGGGTGACCGAGGCACGGCCGTACTGCGCTGTTATTCCCTGGCGCTTTCTGCACGGGCAAACGGAGTAGTGGCACAGGGGCACTGATTTGCTGTCTGGAGTCTTGGTGGTACTTTTGATGGTCCTCGTGGCTTACAAACAGAATCGAACCGGCCGGCGACGTCGAATAGTCCTTGGCAACGACACCGATCAAGAAAATCGATTGTTCAGGTATTTCTTTTCCTTCTTGCAACGTCTGAATTGGTGAATTTCCACCACCTACCTAACTGCTTCAAGCGAAATTTGCCAAGCCGCAAGCCGTATCTAACATTGAACCTTCCCAGGCCACTCGGCCGGTGGCGTAAGGCGTAGATTTTGCGATTATCACCCGGTAATTTAGAATGAGAACGAGCCTTGGCAAGTTCATTTTCCTCCCCTGGACGGATCCCGACATTTCCACTTCAGGTCTCTGCCAAGCTGCTTCGCTTTTCGTAGCGGTAAGCCAATTTCCGCTTTTGATAGCGACAAAGCGCAAATCACATCTGCCAAGCGACCGTACTTGCTGCACATGTCGAGCCAAGAGTTATCATCATGACCACCTGGTCGTGACTGGTGGCTGAGACCGTTGACTCTAGAAAGACACCATAAAGCAATCCCTTACCAAGAGGCATGACTGACGCCAAAAGAAAAACACTCTGTCAGCTTCAGTAGGGGGTCATCAGTATTTTGACCCCAATGAACCTAGTCTCCCATGATGCCTTTTACCTAGTTGCCCAGGTAAGTAAGCAAATACGTTCGTATATATACACTAGCATTTGATTACTGAGAAATATATTTCAATCTATCATAAGATATCCTGTGTATCCTGTGTATACTATGTATACTATACATTTTCAGTTCTGTGTCAAGATAATCCTGTATCAACGTATTGTGCACTGGTACGGCCAAGTGCCTTGACCACGAACTATTCCATTCGTGTTGGCCTGATGACGTTTATCAGCCCCCGAGGAAGGGTTTTAGTGTCAATCGACCTGTCGCTTACTGGATCCAGCCCTCGACGGGTAGAATATCCGGCTCTTACACTTTGTGCCATAGATTTCGTTATTTATCGTGGGCGCGTGAAGCATTTATCGGTAGGAATGGCTACCCCCGAATAAGCGGCTCAATTCATGACACTCGAGTGTGTGGGATGGGCTGCTATTAGTGCGGACAACGTCAGAGCCGAATTCTGCTAACACATCTTGTGGCTGAAAGCTGCATGAGCGGTCGAGAGATCGTATCGGTAGATCACTGTTGTTGGGTAGTGTCTGATTTGATTTGACGATACTGCTCACGAGGGCCGTCTTCAACCCCTCCAGAATACCTTGATGCATGCGCGCAAATGATGTCGGCCGGTTCTTGTGTCCAGACAGGCGCGTATATCATCCGTCTCGTGACCGATCTGTGATTCGTCTGATCGCTACGGGGTTTTCCGGTGAACGTCCTCGAAAGGATTCATGTAGCTATCCACATGCTTGATCAGAAACTGCATAGCATCCATAGCGTACCTTTGAACTCGCTGCTTGCAGCTTGGTAGTGCAGCAAATTCGACCGACCGTCCGAGCGGAGAGGATCGATGTCGGTGACGATTTTGGCGTTAGCGCAGCCTGAAGGGTGCTGTCGAGCACCCATGCTCTGAATCCTGGGCGACTGCCATACTCTGCGTCTGGTATGTACATAAAGCCAGAGCAAACAGGCTTCTGGCCGGTCTGCGCAACTAATACAAGAGCCGCACCAACAGGACGCTACAACTGTTGTGGTCTAATGGAGGAGGTGTCGTTTACATGTCAGTTCCGTAGGCTAAAGTCAACAGTGCTTCATAATTGGTCTTTCGACCCGAAGCTGGCACAAGCTCAGTGCAAGCCAGTGTCCAACCTCTGAGAATGCCTCGGATCCCTACATCTAGAATAGTATGGCGATTGGTAGGATTCGCCTAGCCGCATTCAAGTCAGAAGTGGGTGTTCAACGTAATATCGAGAGCCGACAATTTCTTGCACTTGATCAACCCATTCAGTGCTGCTCCGTTGAATCGGATTACTGGACGTTTGCAGGAGTATCGATCTTCTCATCATATCGGCGTGGGGACACCATCGCGTTGGTCATCCAGATGGTAAGAGCATGCTAGAACATCTCTGGTAACAATCGACATTCCCGTATGAATGAGGCACATCAGAAGTGTAATGACATTGGTGCGGATTTCTCTCGTTCACTCAGCTCAGCTCGGGGTAGAGTGGTCGATGTTGCAGAATGTGGTCGCTGTTTGAGAAAATTGGGCATTTGATCGCGCGACTCTGGGAAAGCAAAGAAATATCCACGCCACGTAGGCCTGCTATTGCAGCCCTTTAATCAGCTTCCTCATCATACTCCATGTACCCAGTGGACTGTTTTTCTTTGGTAAGCCCGTCCTTTTCGAAGAACAACAACAACCTCCATCACCAGCTTACACGCCCCTCCGGGATACTACAGTTTGATCGTTAGCCCTCGGAGCATATCCAACCCATTAGTACAAGTTGATGTGCTTCGGAGAACACCGGTCAGTTTGGACTCAAGCTGATTTCAGCGGGTGAAATAATTACTCCGCGCTCACTGCTCAGTTGCTTCTGTCACAAGCTCGACCGGATTGTTGATGAGCCGAATGCTACGTGGATGACCGCAGCCATCGTTGTTAGCTCGGTCGACATGTCCCCAGCTTCTTGACGGCCACCAGGTAGTTGAAGTCTGAACCCTGACATGAGTACTGCTGTAGACTGGGCCACGAATCCATGCAGCTCACCGTCTGATGGACACGACAATGGAGTGTTGACGATGGCCAGCGGAGTTGACTCCCAGCTGAGCTATGTCTTTCGATGCTCCTCTTCTTAACACCACACGTACATAGCGATAGCAAATTTCGACTTGCGCCAAGATGCCTCCGCTCTAATAAATATTGCTGAGGAGTCGAGAGCTTATCCTGCCCTCGAGGGGCCATGTCGTTGAATTTGTTGGCCCGTAGATAAGTTGCAGCTAGTCTCTTGACGCTCCAGCCAGAGCATCACTGAGACGGCGGGGATCGCCTACTCTGATATGTGAATCGGTTCTGGTAGAAACATGCACCAAGAATGTCTGTCTGCGTACGTGAAACCCATGGCGTCCGTTGTAGCTCAAGCATGTTCTGTAGCTTCCTGCTGTCGCCGTTCGACGTTCGAGCGTGGCTTGGAGTACGACTCTCAAAGAGCAACCGAGTGGAGCCGAAGCTATGTACAAGCTTCGTTGCCATTCATTGATGCCCACTACCATCAAGGATGTTTAGGCTCGTTCCGTCCGGGCAGAGGGGGCCACTGTAGCACCAGACCTTTCTAGACCTGCAAACTAATGGCTGCCTGGCCATGTTCGAACCTTCAGAAGCCACGCTGGGGCATTGACGACGGACGGACAAAACCTACTACACGAGTTGTGGTTCTTTACCGGCAATGTCATTGATTTATTGACTTTCATTTTGTTTGCTGTGTTGCATGCAGAGGGCAAACTTGTGCTCTTTCCAACCCCTGTAGCGGCAGTTTGTCTTCCCAGGTTTGTTAGTTACGAACACAGTCGTGCTTGCCTCGAAGCCGGGCAGAACCCTTCTTGCCCTTCCATGCAGAACCTCAATCGGGAATTCCATTCAAAGATACATGAAAGAATCTTCCAGCATCTACTCCTGCACAGTTACTAAATCAAGTCGTCAGTTTCCAAGCTGGGAATTACCTCGTGGTGAGTTTTGAAGAAAATCGGTCCCTTGGCCCACTTTCGAGGTTGTGCTTCACTTCTAGTACCTGGTGGCAGATCTGCTTTGCTGACATTTTGCCATAAAAGCATGCATCATGGCCTTGTTATTACCAGGAGCTGACTGGCACATATTGGGGCCGGTTACGAGAAAGAATGGACGCCTCATCACCGACCTGAAATATGCCGCCAGATCGTGAATTCTGATGCAGGTCCTCAAGCCTGCTGTCTTTTGACAATTGGAGCGAAGCACATCGGTACTCATTTTGTGCCCCAATAGTCCATTCCCGGGCTTCATGACTTACGGCAGCTTCTCATCCACATTACAGATGAAGATGGTATCCTCGTTTCTCACAGTCGATCGACAATGGATACGGATAGCATTCGGATCATTTTCTAGCCTTGTTGTTAATGTGAAACGGCATAAAACGATTGCAAGCTGGGCGTTTGGAACTGTCCTTGACGAAATGTCCGTAAGGGCTTGAGGAAGTAGTGCTCTGCAAGGTCCAGGACTATCCATTAATTCTCTGACTTCGTCCTTCTTAATGTCTTGCGTCCAGACACGTGGAAGAGAATGTGCAAGCATACATGAGGGCACGAGCGTCCGCTTCATTGGTCTGGTTTTTCCCCGACAGCACCTTCTGTTGAGTCGTAAGCCAACAATTTACTCCCTCTTCCATGAAGATTGCCCGCCAAAGCTGGTCTCGTTTCACAGCAGCTCCGACAACATGTTTGGCGAACGGCGGCAAATAAGGAGAGACGAAGAGGGCCCATCTTGTCTGAGTGGAGTTCCTCGTTACTCAAATGTGAGATATTGAAGATTGAGGCGACTGGCGGGCATTGTCTGTCGTTCCAGGCTCTGGTCAATGAGCAAATACACATGCGACTTGTATCAATCTGGAATCGCAGTGTCGAAAAATTCATCTTCCGGAAGATGATGGTGTTCATTCTTTGTAGTTCAAACCTAGCCGGATTGCCATGGAAATTCGTCTCACCCAGCAAGGTCGGGCATCTATTGCAGCAATGTTGGACCCCGGCCAAGACTCCCGAAGTGATGTGAGCAGGCACAGGGGTCGGGGTCTTGGTACAGGGTCCGGAGTCACTTTCGCTGTCAAGAACAAAGGTGACACGCTGTCATGCCGTGCAGAAAACAGGCATCGAGCAGCAATGGGCCTATGCAATTAACGATGGGAAACGACAAGATCAACGTGGCTCGAGGCTTGGATATTTACCGTAGGAGCCTAGATCGTCACAGGGGAAAGGGCTCGACATGATTCAGTTTTCTCGGTAAAGATCTGGATTCTGAATACGACAGAACAAGTCCCGACTCCTAGTTGGCTTCATCGCCGTATCGACCGAGGAATTCCATTCAGATCGACTGCGGCCCAAGAAGAATTCATGCAACGAGGCGGACGCAGTAAGACGGGAGAAACCAGAAGAGAATTCCGCCTCACTCGAGTAGTATTCAGTGCTGCGTAGCGCCCAAAGAGGCCCCATCTTTCAGGAAGGCGCTCCTTGTCTGTTTCCCTTTTTTTCCGATATCTTTTACTTGGCAAAGGCAGGCCAGAGGTGGGCAATGCATGGGATCAGTCACTTTGAGTGGCCAACATGGCGCTGTTATACACACGGTCGCTGTCACGCTCGTCGACCGGGGTGAGAAGAGATAGAAAGAGACGAATAACAAAGGGCCAAAACCAACATAGAGCGTGAAATGAGGAATCGGAAGCCCCTCGCCGGAAATCCAGGTTCATTCAAGCGACATGCTTTGGCCCTCATGTGCCAGAGAGATGCAGATGATCATTACTGGAGGTCGTGCGATAACATCCACGTTCTTTACCTTCTGAGATTTCTCGACAAGTATACTTACTTCTCGTTCAAACAATTGGGTGCTTCCTGCAGTGGCCTCACTCGAGAGGTTAACTTGGCAAAGCCCACCACCACAATCGCCCTCGGTTAGATATTCGAACTTATAGCAGCGCTCTGACGCCTACATAGTCAACAACGAAAAAAAGACCACGGCTCTAAAGGACTGGCCTCCCTATGGCGACACCGAGTAATCATGTGGTAGGGACATGTCCGGAGACTAAACTACTAGGAAGCTTTGAATTGGTGTGGAAATACTTCGCAACACTCGACAATAGCAAGGACATTTCTCCTGCTTCCAGAACTGGAGTATCTAACGCGAAAATGGAATCATCAGGTACAGTTTTGAGTTCTTGATTTATGTGCTCCTGGGACCGATGATCTCAAGACGCAACGGCAGAGAATCTTGGGCCAATCGACTGATCAGATCCCTTCTTTGTCGCAGGAGAAACCATCCTACACAATAACCCTGTTTCGGGTAGAAAGGTCATTCTCTGTCCAGATATGACCGTGATCAAATCCGGCAAAAGTATTTCCCTCGAAGAGGCTGAGGCGCTTCAGGTCGCCGCACGTGCCGGCATTCGAGTCCCTCGCATTTTGACAACGGACAGTATACAAGGAGGCATTAATGTACTGCAAATGTCTCACGTCGAAGGTCAGCTGCTGTCAGACGTATGGCCCTCTATGAACATATGCCAGAAGCGCAACATTGCTTCTCAACTTCATGGAATATTGAACACGATGCGTCAACTACAGCCTCCGGCAAACCTGGTTGGTGCGTGTAGTGGGGGTCAATTTCGTGATACAAGACTCTGCCAATCTCATTACTTTCCACCACTACTGGACGAGAATGAATTCAACAGGTACTTGTTATCCAGTCTATCGCATGTGACACCGCGGCCCGTGAGAGATGCGCTCGCTGGACAGCAGCGCAACAACCATCGGATCGTCTTTACACACGGCGACTTGAGTCCGAGTAACATCATCGTACAAGAGGACAGGATTGTCGGTATCGTGGACTGGGAAGAGGCGGGATGGTTTCCAGAGTATTGGGAGTACGTGAAGTTCTTCTTGAGGACTGGAGCGGATGATGGGGATTGGTCCTCATACGCCCTCGACATATTCCCCCAGACGTACGAAGATGAGCTGGTGCTTTATTTTGCCATTCTGCAATGGCAGTCCCCCTGACATCTCTGGATAACTGGAAGGATCCAGTTCAACGACTTGAGAGAACGGAATTCCATGTACGGAATGAGCATGCAATGAAGCAAAGGTGGCGCCCAACTCCTATATTGTGGATAGGATGGTATTTCCAGCAATCGTTTTACATCATTACCTGGCAGCAGTAGCGTGGTCACAATTTCTGGGTCCCCTTTTCCTATATTTTCAGTGACTGTCTCTACTATCAACAAATTTCTCTGATCAGATTGGCCTTCTCAATAAATGGTATCTTTGTCTCTCGGTCCGCTGGTACAGAGCCATTCTGAAGATGCACCATTGGTTCGCATCATGCGTCTCTTAGTTGACGTGCTTCACATGCATTGAGCCTGCTTGCTTCTTGTGCTTAAGACTATTGACCTAGAGCACAAAGGCGACAGTTGTTGATCCAAATCGCAGGCATCTGCTGTCGTCTGATGGCGTGGCCCTGCCACAACTGAGGTAGGGCGGAGGTGCGACGAAGCAGGTCTCTCTTTTTGGCCAAAGAGGACTTACCAATGCCATTTACGGCAATGCAATAAGTTCAATGTCTTAGTTGAAACCTGGACCAAAAGTTTGGCGGACATCTCGCAGCCTAACTTTCTTGCCGATCCACGATTTCGGCATCCAGGCGTTGACTTGTCATGATCAACAAAGTATCCACGTACAGTAATTCTATGGCTTAGCTTGACTTGGCGTCACTTGGCCAACCCTCATCTCCGGCGCCTTGTTCTAGTGAGATAACTGGAAGCAAACACAAAGCCAAGACCGCCATCGAAAGAATATCTGCGAGAGACACGACTCGGGTTTGTGCCGATTTGCCTTGCAGTTGTTTACATAGCGTGCAACAGGAGAACACGATTGGGAACGCCGTGCGAACGAAATATATGGGCTTGACAACCAGCAGATCGACACGTTCATCATACATTAAACCAGGCGCAAGAATCCAGAAGGCTCCGAGTCAAGATCAGCATCGGGAGTGGCGCGTCCTCGGCCGCAAATAAGCTTAAAACGCCTTGGTACGGTTTCTCTGGGCGAGCGCGACATCATTGGCGACTGGATCTGTAGTATTGTCCTGCGTGGCTGAGACTTGCTCACTAAGAAAATAGTGCTTAGTCCTGTTGTGCTCGCAGGAGAACTCCACGGAAATGAAGTCAAGCTGCATCCTTGCCTTACGCAAGCAAGCATCGCGACGATGACGACGCGGAAGCTCGCGCAGCAAACATGCAGGTCACGGCAGCTATTGGCCAATTTGCCTCAGCAATGCATGCTGCTCCAATATTCTTTTTATTTGGTCATGACGAACAAAGCAGCAAGGCCAGCAATGTAACGGCGGCATCGTCGCTCTTTCGGCGTGCATGCCAAGCCGTTGAAAACCATGTCTACATGACACAATCCTGGCTCACGCCTGCATCTGCCATTCTTTACATTCTCACACTGTACACTCACGATGGTACATGAGTAGCTACATATGTCCGTGTATTTCGTCGTCTTCCTTTCTTGTCACTCCACGCCCCTCCTGCGGCTGCTGCAGCCAAGATCGCGCCCAAAGGTTCCATACATAAAACCATACGTACAGGCGTGAGACGTCTTTGAGTAGCATTACCTCGATTCAGTCTTTGGACATTTGCCAAGAAGCTTCCGCGTATGGCACGGGTGACAGGCTAGTAGTGATACATATCTACTTTATGCACCGCTCATTGCTTGTGCTACCGGCTCTGTGGGAATTATACAAAAACCCCACCTCGCTCATACATGACGAAGGTTCCCTTCCAGCGAGGCTGTGCTGTGTGAATCCTTCCATGCATGTTCTGATGCATGGTCGTGGCGGCGGATTGTTTGCCCCCGTGCTAGCTCTTCTGGTGGATTTTGAATCACATCAAATTCCCTAGGAAACGATTGGCTTGGTCGTCGTGGGTTTGAGCGTGGCTTGTTTGTGCAGCTTTAAGCTTGAATTAGCTGGCTCTTGGCTTCTCACAAGGATGCCTATCTGCCGGCTGGGGAACGCATGTGCAACGCATGTGCTCGATGATTTGACTGCTTTTTCGCCTACCTACATTGTCCTTTATTGGAGGTCAGTCACGTTTTCTGCGACAATGATTGCCGATGGGATTTCAATGAGCGGGTGGAGCTCGAATTACCGGGTTGCTAATCTTGGCTGTGCTACCGGAAGAGGAAATGATGACGAACAGCCCGATGGAGGAGTTTGTTCAACTTTGGCTAGGGACATTGCGTCTGACATCTGGAAGGACACATGGTTCATCATTCGCTTTGAATTTGTATCTGCCACTTAATCCCACTTCGCGGGAAGAGACTGCATTTGAAGAGATGGTATGGAAGTGGCCAAACGACGTAGGTGATGGAATGGAGGGTACGGTGAATGATCAAGAGTATGCAACCAGACTTACACATCGTATACTACCTTTCACCATTTTCAGGAGATATAGAGATATACAAGCCAGCTTAAAATAATGCTAAGCAATATGTTTGTTTATGTTGCTGATACCGTTGGCCACCAATGAATGATAAAATAGTACTTAAAGGACTCAGAAAGCGTTGGCTACGTTGCTCCATATGCAAGTTTTTGATCGCCAATACGTTCCAATTCTCAGATTCGTACGAAATTTGCGAGCCCTTTCTGCAATGAAAATTTGCAAATTGGAATTCAGGACGCTCATTGAAAATCCACATTGTGGGAGTTGATAAACTGGCAGTCCCCAAGTACACTCAACGGCACTCACTCTTCAGATTCCGCTTCCAATCCTGCAAATCGCCGAAACACATTCTCGACAAGCTTTGAGACAGGTCCCTCAAAAGCTCCATTCTTCCAGAGGCTCCCGCAAAACGTGATGGATCCTACCGCAAAAACCATACCTCCACCGCGTGTCCAAGTAAGCGTGATGTCTCCCCGAACAAGATCTTCGGGCTCAGCACCAGTGAGCGTCATTCTGTCAGTCAGCATTTCCTCATGACACGGGACATATCCTTCGGGTAGGTCAGTACTCGTCGCCAAGACTGTGGTATGTCCAGGAGATCCGAACTTTTGTTCTGCTCGGTCGAGTTCAAAGCCTGCTGCGCCGCCGCCCGAGAGACCATATTGGCCGAATTCTTCCTCTTCAATGCCTTCAAATATCCATCTCACATCCTCTTCATACGAATCTTTCGTTCTGGTACAATGGCCTGCTTCAAAGGGTCCTTGGGTCGAGAACCCCACGCCCACGAGGCCTTGGGGCGGACGGTTGTTCCGCACCCATAGTCCTCCCATCTGGCCATCGAGGGCATTGTAGTATTCTCCCGGCTCTGCTGCCCAGGTTCGAATTCCTCCTTCGGCGCGTCTAATCTCAAGAAGGTGAGGCCGTTTGCTATCATGGGCTGTCTTCCAGTAGAACCCATTGCCACCCATGTAAGCCAGGTTGCCTCCGTGGTCAAGATACTCTGTGAGTGCGACGAGGGTGCGGGGCGTATGATACTCTGGATGAGATCCTGTAAAGACGGCTTTGTAATCTCTAAGAGCTGGATATCCCTCTCGGTGCAGGTCTTCGTCTATGAGGACATCGAAGGGTATGTTTTTGTCCTCCAGCCAGGCTGTGAGATGACTGTCGGCTGGATAATGACGAACGCCGGATCCTTTTGCGTCCCAGAGGGACAGAAACCCAGGACTCATAGTCAGCATTGGACGTCGTCTGGATGAGAAAGACACTCCTGATCCATCTTTGTGAGTATCGTACGTCGAGCATCCGTATGTCGGATACAGGGAGCTTGCGTAAACGGTCCCAGACCACGCGATGTTGCGCTTTCGGCAGGCTTCGTAGGCATTGCTTAGTCTTCCGTTCGCGTACGCTTGGTAAGTAAAAGTCGGTACTAGAAACAACAACGCTTGTTTCTTATCCTGTGGTTTTGGACGGACATAGAATGGTAACCATTCTCTTGCTGTGCCCGCGGTGAGTCTAAAGGCATAGCATCCGCTCCTTAAATCCTCCGGTATGAGGAACCGAAATGTTCGTTCCCATCCACAGTCCCCCAGGTCGTCATCGTGGAAATGGATCGCTGCATATTCGTGCGGAGCATGAGTCCATCGATGCTCCGCACCAGTCCAGCAGGATCCCTTAACTCCGCGTGTAGGTTGATTGTAGAGTTTGCCATGCAACTTTCGCGGGCCTGAATCATATACTGTGTCCCCTTCCACGCCAATAGAAAAGTCCCATGCACCGGTAATTTTCTCTCCCAGTAACGCAATATCTTCAGGATATTCGGTCAAGAGAGCATCTGCAACAGTCGGGTTCTCAAGCTTGCCTGTAAAATGAGCTCTTGGCAGTTTAATACAGCGTGCTGCCAGCATCAGTTGCGACGATGCAGGCGCCGTTTTCAAGGTTGAATGAAACGAATAGACGACGCCTCTCACTTCCTCTCTTTCTTCTTGAAGTGCTATCTCGATCTTCTTATTCTGATAATCGATTGATACTCGTACCATGTATCATTTCCTGACCTGGATGGTGGTGCAGAGCGAATATTCCTCCCTGCCATGCTCGATCACAATTCCAGAAGGCGTGACACTGGCCGTGATTGCATCATTCTCAACCTCTGTTTCATGACTAAAAAGAGTCATCTTTTCAGTGAGTGGAGTCTGGACGTGGAATTGAAGACACCATGTTCTGCAGGACGTTGAAGGAGCAGAAACTGGCAGCATACCATAGGATCCAATCGTGATGGGCTGATATTGGCCTTTGCAAGGTATAGTATTATCGATCGGTTCGAAGTGGAAACCTGGACCATCTGGGTTAGGGTCTGCGCAAATGACCCTCTCTAGTTGGATATCGAATTTCTGATTGTTGCACTGTATGCTGACGAAGCCGTCAATGTATTCCCCAGTTCGGGCAGACAAACGATCGAGATAGCCGCTGAGCAGCAGCTGCTTTGAACGCACATCCTGTGGCGCACCGTTCATTTCTTCTGGAAGCTATTCAATTCTGTAATCTTACAGCAGATGACGCTGATGCTCATGTTGATGATGACAGGATCGTGAGCGAGAGGGGTAGGCGACAAATCAAGGCTACGGTATCCGATGGACAACATGGTCTGGCCGAGAAGATATGTCGGGCTTAGCTTCTTTCGCTTACTTGATCAATTTGTAATTTCCCTTCTACTTTTGCATCGAATTTCGTCGAAAATGGATTCTAAAAAGCTTCGTAAGTCTGTTTGCCACAAAGTCGGCATCTGATCAGGTGCAGGCAGTCTGAGCTTGGAGCGATTGCAAATCAGCACTGAGCACTCAACACCTTACTTATCTTTTATCTTTCAACGTGGAATCTCCTATTAGACTATGCGATCTCCAGAATAATTCGCTTACGAAAACTCGATATGAAACTTTCAACGCTTGCTGAATGAATCCGTTACGACGCCAAGTAGCCTCCACTCTCGGCATCAAGTCAAGAAACGTGGACAGCTTCCGCTGCAAATGCATGACTTCCAGTTATTCAAGTGATTCAGATGCGCGCTCTGAATCAATACCAGTTGCGACCTGGCGTATACAAGGGACATGTTATTTGAAACGGCTGCTTGTCGGCATCCGAGGCTGTACCCTGAATTTCCACGCGTCGCCGGCTCATTGTCCTGCTGAAGCTTGATAGAGCCAACGGCTAGAAGTACTCAGACAGACTCGTATGTAATGTGCTACAGTAATGCTTTAAATTAGTAGTAGTAGTATAAAATTAGAAGACGTTACACAGGACAGTGCTACAGAACGCGTTAACATACTTGCTGATCAATGAAGTAAGGTGAACGGCTATATCTGCTCAAGGCTCATGATCGTAGGTGAACACTTTGTTCAGCGTCGATGACAAACACATGTATTTATCCATATATACATGGAACGTACGACGGCAAACTTGTTCTATTACCGCCGAGCGGCCTTGCGCATCGCCTTGCTTGCTCTCGTATCACTGAAATATCCAAAAACGAAGGATAAATGGATGGGAGCTATGGATGGAACAGAAAGGACCGCTGATAACATTCTCATGAGTTGCATACAGGACCTTGGACATCGACGTTCATGACGACATCGTGTCGAGTATTCACTCGGCTTCTCTTTCACAAATTCCTCAACATGATTGTTCTCTTTTTTGTCACGATGATTTATTTAAGCTAATAAGGCAGGAACGTCGAGGCGTCGAACAGCACCAACAGACACCAACGCGAAAGCCATTTCCTTCCAAGGCGAAAAATGACATTTCGTCTAAAGAAACCATCAGAATCGCCACCTAAACGCAGGCGACACCAACTTCTTCACTGGACAACCACAACACCAAAAGAACCGACGTTCTCCATGTCTCGATTTGCAGTCCCGTTGATCCATCTCATCCATCAAGTCTCTCATCATCGCACGGACTCTTCCAATAGTCGCGTAGGTCGCCCGTACCAAAACATACGCAAGACATCTACGGCTGAGCAAGCCGACAGTGGCGCCAAGTGGCGGCGCATTCCGTGCAGCAAGCCCCCGGGGACTATTGCATCTTTCACGGGTCCTAATCGTTCCATGCCGTTGCGCATTAGCCGGTAATGGCATAGTGATCGACATTGTTTTTCTTTTTCCAAAAATGCTTCTCTGATGAGGCTTTGTGTTTTTTTGTTTTTTTTTTTCCACACGTTGCGAAATCAGGTTTTTGCGACAGGATGGCCACTCAGGTTGGTCGAGATCGTCTTGTGTGAGGAGCTGGGGAGTGGCGGTCATTCTACTGGTTGCTTTCTAGACGGTATTCGCATGGTCAACGGATGTTGATGTTGCGAAAGTACAATATACCTGAGGCGTCATTGTTCATTAGGTCCTGAAAGAAAATGCAAAATGCTACTACCGCCTCTAAAGCTAGTGAAGAATCCAGCGCTGACGTTGCAATCCTCGAAAAGTAATAATGGTCGTCTTGTCTTTCTAAGAGCCTTGCCCAGAAGCGTTTCCCCTGTAGCTAATGGGAAGCAGTATCCGGCTGGCTTGATAGTCCTAGATTGTGTGCTGGAATTATAGAGAACTATTGTGATATATGAATGCATGAAATGTCTAAAATCAAGTATTATCCAGCCTTCATGTACATCTAAGTGTCAGACTATATGTACGAATATGCATCACTTGGACCTTGAACGTGTGCTATGACCAAGTATTCTTGACACTATTTCAGGAGAGCCCTGTCATACCTTTGTATGATGCAGCCCTCATGTTGGCTGGCATCTTGAGAAAGGTGTGCTATCGACTGATGAAACGCACTGAAGCTTCCGCATCAGGTGCCGTTGAACCATATTTTTGACACTCATATTCCGCATGAAATCGCGACTGACATTATCTAGCCTTGAGCATACCAGGGGTGAAGTTTCAAACTCATGCGAGGTGCCTGCACGGCTCAAAAGCAGCTCGCTGGCTTCACGAGTTATGCAAAGACATGACGCTTCACCCCGACGTAACGGTACCTCAGCCAGGTTGACGATACTACAAAAACTAGAAGCAGGTGGCTGAATAGGCGGAACAAATGGGACTCAACCCTCGACAGGCTGTCCTATGGTACTGACTCGCAGTTGACCGTAAAGAACCAAGCGTAGTCTACTGCCCATGAGAGGGATTTTTTAGGCCCTTCAGCTTCATTGACGAGCCATGTCTGCACCGTATGGGTGACGAGAAAAATGGCGCTCAGTATCTTCATAGCTCACGGGAATCCTTGATCGCTGTCGTCATGCTCGAGACTCGGATGTAAGCCCAGTCACGGCGCCGCGATTCACACATGTTAGAACAGTCAGCAAGATCTGTCTGTCTACGTTTGAGAGGCATTTTTCGGTTGTCTGGCGAGTCACAGTGCGATTTGCATCACTCAGTAACACATGACCCATGTGCTGAAAGAACTTCTTCGAGTATCGTCTGTTGAGATGTTGAAAGGTCGATGTGGAGGAAACCCAATTCTTTTCTTGGGTTATGAGTGGTGTGGTCTCAACGTTTCGCAACACGTTTATGCGATTGTCTTCTTGATCCGGCACAGCGTCAATGATAGGGCTGTCGCAATGATCGAGCCTTGCGAAGAGCTTCTCAGCACTAGCGATAAGTACCACTTCGGCGATTTGTCTCGCATATCAAATCATTCAGCTCCCGTAAGCAAGCCTCTACACCACTTGGCCAAACACACTCGGCTCCAATTCTTCGGCTATTCTCCAATTGTCTCCAATTCTCGTATCTCTGGGCTTGCCCCACTCATCAAGCCATTTACAGCGGGAGGATCAGGGACAGCGTACTTGTCCACCCATGGATATCAGGGAAACTTGATCGGGCCTACTGATGGATATCAGGCGGAGCAGAAGCTTTGGCAGTTTGTCCAATGGCGTCGAGCTTGTTCAAGACGTCTCTCGGGGCTACAGACATAACCTGGCTGATTTCAGCATGTGAATGTTGTCAAGATGACGCAGGTGCGAAAGCCATGCTTCTTATCCAGTGGTCCAGCTAAGAGAAAAAATGTTGAATGTGCCGAGAAATGTACCCTAATCATGCCCGAACCTGAGGACTCCTCCTCGAACTCCCGAGCAGTGGGCCTTTTTGTGTCGCGAATGATTGCGTTTATCCAAGGCTTCACCACCAGCTAGCAGCCATGTATTCCTTTGAAATTAAGAGTCTTGCGGTAAAGCAGCGTAGTTGAGTGAAGCAGAGGAGCATGAAAGAGGGTCACCCCCCGCTCATCAAGATTTCGAGATACAGCACCTGGACATGTGTATTTCGGCTCTCACCGTCCCCACGACAAGTCCTCCTCGACCCTTTCACTGGGCGTGTAATAGCAGATGCGCAAAGTCTGTTGAAGATTGTGTATACATAGTGCTGCACCGGCCCGATAATCTGAGGTGGTTTTTTACCTGGTCTGAAACCAGGGTTTTGGCCTTGTTAACGACGGAACGACTTTTTACCGCTACCCAGATGCAATGCCAACACACCAGCTTCGACGTTTGGCGGTGGTGCTGGCCAGTCAGGGGAGAGTGACGCTTCAGGGTCCGGTCATCCCCCTGCCTTTGTCCAAAATGGCGCAAGTCGCATCCCGCCATGGGGGAGCGGAAGCAATCCGTGAGAAGGGAGGTGTCCCAGGACAGGGGCATTCTGCAGCGCAGAACTAAGCTGAACAGACTTCCCACGGTGGCAGAAGCAACTCATGCAGTGCATCGGCCTTTCTTTTGCTTGGATGTTACATGTCATGTTTCTCTTTCTTTGTGTTCCCAGCCTGGACCCTCGCTCGAAAGCAATAAGGTTGGCAAAAGTCTCCGTACCTTTCGTGCTGGACAATCGTGGCAGTCTCCTCGTCAGAAGCAGGCTGGTGGAAAGACCAAAAAGGCAGCATGATGTGAACACATTATCAATCAGCCAACGTGCAAAATAGCGCTGGTCAAAACTGCCAGGTTCTGCTATTTTCCATTCCCTCGGTCACCTAGTCAAATACCAATATTATTACTCATCAATTTCAGTTGTTGAGGCCGCCTATTGAAGTGCATCGGATTGGCGGTCCGGTCCTTGTCTGGCGAGATCCAGACCAGATGCTGACGATGGCGGGTCGGCTGGATGGTTGGACCCTTCAACCCTTGGTCATGAACTCGGCCCGGGGTGCTGGATAGCGGCGGGATTGTTGGCGTTGGGCTTTCACCAGCGTGGCCTTCGGATCCGCCCTCACAGTGTCCTATAGTCGTGCAAGACGTGTTAAAGCTTCTCCTCATTTGGAGAAGTTTGGTCTAGTATGCGTTCTGTGTAAAGATAGGAGGGTCCTGATCCCCAGACAGAAATGTCCAATAAGTGCTAGACCGCAATGATCTTGGGCCCTTTTGGGCAGTCGTTGGGTCCCTCTGCTGAACCATTTGGTGGGGGCTGTAAATTGATTGATCAATGGCAGCTCGATATATCTGGTATGGCTAGTCCGTTTCTAGTGCCCGCAGCCATACTCCGTAATTTGACCACACTTTTTTGATGGCCCAGTAGCCCAATTGAGAAATCTGGTGGGCAGGTGACCAAGAATTGGGGAATGGAGAAGCTCTGGCGGCCAGTGACGACGGCCAGCGGCGGTCTGGGCGGTCTTTTGACACAGATGGGAGTGTTCGAAGGATGGGTTTTGTCTTTTTTGCCGATGTCAAGTTCTGGATTGCTGCGTGTTAGCTCTCAGCGACATATTGAAAAGCGCTGTGTGAAGGTGTCGGGAAGATACGGTGGAGGTATCCGCGTACTCCGGTGGAGCAAGTACCGAGCGCCCAAGCAATGGCCCATCTGAGCACGCGTATTTGTAAAAGGGCTGGGCTGACATATGAACCGCTTTTGAGTGCGAGCTACGCGCAAGAACCTTTTGCAAGTATTGTCGAGTCGAGGCATGCCGACATGTATCAAGAGGGTCAGGCCATGATGAGATATTGCAGTGTCCTTGTGTTGTCGATGCGGTCAGTACTGGTCTTATTTTTCCGTGCTTCGCCGTGGACTGTTCTGCTCTTGCTGTGGGTGCATTTTGGTTCAATGTTCTTGCATGGGGTCGTGCCTGCCTGTCTAGGAACCTCCTCGTGCCCATCGTGCCCATCCCATCCCCATCGATCCCCAATGCCAATCCGCTCCCACCACCGCCAGCCCGCCAGCCGCCCAGCAGCTGCCTGCATGTCTCGTCGCCTCTTCCAGTCTTGTCGGGCCAAGGGTCTCACCTCCCCATGCCATGCGCTCCCATGCGCTCCCCTCACACACCACACCCTGTTGCTCATGTGTCCAGTCCGCTCTTTTTTATTATTATGTACTAGTCTGCTGCACTCCTGTCAACTTCTTGTTGCGCAGTCACTTTTACTTTTTAGCCATTGCATGCGTTCATCAACAACCGCCCGGCCCGACTTACCCTCTTCTTGTCAAGTCCTTGTCCGACCTCAGCGCAACGTTCGAAGCGCTTCGCCAGCACCTTCTTCTTTGCGAGTCACCATAATACCGGCCTCCACTCGGCTCGGCACTGTATGCTCGACCGGTGCAACGCCCAGTCGCAATTGTCTCGAACCTCGGGAGAGCGTTTCTCTCACCACTTTCTCCCCGCCCTTATTCCTTCCATACAAGGGTCACGGCCGAGTTACACAGAAGATCGAGCTTTCTACCAGTCAAACTGACTCGAACCGCGTCAACTCATTCGTCACGGCAGCCGACACCACAGCCTCGTCAGCCAGCCACGAGCAGTTGCCCCAGACTGCTGTACATGCGCTGTTGATCCAGTGTAACACGCCGCGACCTTCTACCCGCCCGCTTTCGGCCCCGATCAGACTCTGATCCTGATTAGCGTGCATTGCGGCTGCTTGTGTCTCCAAACATCGCTCGCCTCACAGCTTCTGCACCGTTACTAAGTGCGAATCGTATCCTGTCTCCCCGCGCCCCGATGGGACGGGGAGCATAAGAGATCGCATCTCCTCTTTTGTAGAAGCTTTCGCGGCGACAATCCCTTCGGCCATGACAAAACTCGCCTCAGATTCATTTCTTCCATCAGGCGCCATAGATATTCCCACCAACGGCCCTATAGCCGGTGCAACCTCCCACTCGGGGCTCGACAACCTTCGTTCACGACCGCCAATGGCGTCATCTGGAGATGTTAGTGGTCCCTGTGGCAAGCTGACTTCATGGCCGCCGAGCTCCGTCATGCCGTCCGATGTTGACATGCAGAGTCCTCCGCTTAATTCTCCGAGTAGTAACAACCATCCTCGTGTCAATCTACCCACAACTCATGGACCATCCGATGACCCTACACCAATTCCCATGACAAACTCACAGTTCGATACCAAGGGTATACCAGGCAGCTTCTTTCATCCCAATGTTGCTTCACTCTCTCCCCCGACCAGCTGGGACATCGGCGGTGCCTCCTTGGCTAGATCTGTGTCCGCGGATGCTGCTGTTCCACCACAAGCATCGTCACGGCATTACAGTGGAACCAGTGGTCAAGCCTCACTAATGAACAATTGGCGGCTTGAGCGAAGTAATCTCGATGCCTTGAGGCGAAGAGCTGAGCAACTCTACCGCGACCAGCAAGCAGTCATCGACGAGATGAGCGAGGAATGGCTCAAAGAGAAAGCCGAAATGTCGCAATTAATTCACGGCTTAAGGGAGCGAGTTCAGCGTTTAGAGGGAGAAAACACTGTGCTGAAATCGATAGCCTCCCACACGACGTCAGTGCCGGGTTTGGTTTCACCACAAAATAGCATTCGAAGTGGAAGTCTAGGTGGGTTGCATGGCAGCAAGTCACCCTCACCGCAAAGACTTCCGGGACGCAACGCTGCTGAGACTTCAGCAGCGTTTTCTCTGCCACCTGGTTTGGACGGCGCATCCCGTCGGCCACACTTTGCCAGACAGGGAGGCAGCCCTTGTATTTCACCAGATGGCGCTCCTATTGCAGGAGGCCAGGGATCTCTCAGTCCGAGAACTGAGCCTCAACGATCAGCGACGACGGACTTCCTTCTATCGTCTACTTCACCAGAGCAAAATGGCGATGTACCCATCATCGACGTTCAAGAAATTGATCCAAAATTAGAGGGAATACCCATCAAAGCAACGGCAGTACAAAAGCCCACCTTCAAGCCAAAGACTGCTGCGTCAACAGTAAGAGATGTCGGCACGTTTGTTCCCCAGGTACCTTCCGCTCCTGTGAGTAATTTTCACGAGGCAAAGCGAAAAGGTGTATGGGGAGCATGGGAGCGGGAGAAGTTGCGAAACGACCGACGTCGAGCAGGACTCGCCCCTCTCACGACCACCAAGGACCAAGAGCAAGCAAAGCACATCTTGGCTGCTGATGAATCCCGACGGTTGACCATGCATGCTGGACATACGCCCAACCATTCTCTTTCGCTCTTCCCGACTATGACAGCCACAGAAAGCAGCTCCGCCGCCGGTCGAAGCCAGGAAACAACCCCAACTGCGTGGCCATCATCTAACGTCGGAGAAAAGCATGGAGCTACGGATCCTATTCATGTCGCAGACAGCGGAGAACAACGGCTTCCGATGTCTGACAGTAATCTGGAAAAACAGATGGACGGCATAGATGATGCAGAAATCGAGGGATACTTGGAGCCAGCGGATGACATACCGCTGAAAGGCCCGCTGATGATCAAGAACATCCCTGCTCAGGATGAAATATTTTGGGCTCAGGTAAATCAACGACTGGATCCTATCAGCCGAGGAGAGGACGCTCTTCCAAAGGTCCTGCAGTCGCCAGAGCTAGAAGCTCTGCCGGCAGAGGAGGCCATTACTGTGGCTCAGACCGAGGATGGGAAGGTGTTTGGCGAGTCCAATGCAGCCCTGGGAAGCGATGACGAAGCAAAGGACGGCAATGCCCCCGTCGAGCCCGATGTTCCTCTCAAGTTCAAAACGACATCCAATTTCGGGGCACCTTTTGGTACTACGACCTGAAGTGCTGCCTGCATTACGGCAGCCCACATAAGCCATCATTCACGACACATTCACCTGACATCAATACTTTTGATTATTTCATAGTCTTATCACACTTCCACTATATACCCCCACTTTTCCTTTGTATGCGCATCTGGTCTCGAGTGACCGAGGGGATGTTCGAGCGGCAGTTGGCAGGGGCTCGATAAATAGATACAGACTCAGCATCGCATTAGCATATTGCCACAGTATTTGAATCAACAATGCTCTCTGGCAGAGTAGCAAGAATAAATCAATTCTACCTTCCTATCTAATTGGCATCAATTCAAGGTGTATCCGTCTTTTCGGCGATTCAATTCGTGACTCTTTTGTCTAGTCTGCCGGGCATGATGTGCTTGCTCCTGTTCCAGTACAAGGATGAGGCACTTTGTATGAAGCATCGTTTGAATTGCACCTCACGTCTGTTTCGTGCGGTAAGAAAATTGGCAGTCTCAGAGATTGTCCCCAGCGGACAATACCCTGCAGATCGATATCGATGCCCAAATCGAGAACAAATATTATCCGCAAAACAAGTAAAGATCAACAAATAAAGTATCGACTAGTGTTTCGGGCCCATATGGGTTTTCTTGTGTCCACAATATATCGTTCTATTTGTTTCTCGGTGTGTCGTTTTTACCCATCTCACTCACTCACATGGAGCAAATATTACCGGAGAATCACTGGATGTTATTGACATTCTATCTCAATAAAGATAATAGCACCATGATCCATCTACGCTGCAAACAAAAAAGTTCGTCATCAAACCATGAACAACGCCTACCAAAACTCATCAAAGCTGTTCTGCTAATTTTATTCCAAGAAAAAATAAATAATTAAACGCCCATCGTGAAGTCGTGCTCAATACCAGGAGTGACGCTTGCCATGAACTAAAACATGTTAGCACCAATCTTACGTGGAGAAAGCAGGACGTATCAACTGACCTTGAGGAAAACGACGAGGTACTGATCTACTCGGATCGCAACCTCCTGCTCATCGATCTCTGCACCTTGGACTTCCTCCCACTCATCTTTGTCAGCAGCTTCCTGAGCGCTCTTAACATCCAGCTTGGCCACCTCATCCACAAGTCCCTCCATCCCGGGATCGCTGCCTACGGCCTTGCCGACCTTGAGCTTGTCTCTGCGGATGCGAAGAGCGGCATCTGCGCGATCGAGAAGTGTCTTCATGACGGACGCGTGCTTGCACGGGTGCACACTGGCCATTTTGATGTTGTTTGCGAAGAAGGGGAAGTCCTCGAGCGTGACTGTCTTGTCCTTGTAGTCGCCCACAATGTCGTCCATCATGCTTTGTGGTGGGAGGGGCTGGCCGTTGGGAAGGTAGCCTGAGAGGTAGAGTCGTGGAGTGCGGTAGTATGGTGAGTACATTATGTAGAGGGTGTATGTGCGGCGTCCGCTGTGATCATTGATGAATCAGTACATGTCTTTATGATGAACGAATAGGGGACGTAGCTGGCACGCGTAAGGGAGTATTGGACTAGCAGAAGCATACCTGCTTTTTGATTCTGCTCCGGTGTCGCGAATAATGGCATCGTCGTCATCCTCATCTTCCATATCGGGAATATCATCCTCCTCTAGATCCGTCGTATCTGCAACATTCCCCGCATCATCCACCGCTCGAACATCCCTAGCTTTCAATGGTTGAGAACTAGCCAGTCCACCCGTTCGCAACCATCCGTCTTCATCGTCACCCGCTCCGCCGGCACCCTTGAAGTCGTCGCCGTCGTTCACCAAAGCCTCCTCGTGCCCGGCATCGCCTGCGAAGTCATCGTTTAGTCGTCGGTGGCAGGGGACATTTCGAGTGACGAGATATTGTTTCCCAGGCGGCAGGTAGCTCACTCGGCGGCTCTCAGAGTCGGCGTCGCCCCACGACCAGGTCGGGAACTTGTACACGAGATAATCACCTGCCGCGACGAACTCTTCTGGCGTGACTTGGCCGGTTTGGCGGAACGTGGAGTTGTGCGAGACCGGCGTGTACCGATCTCGAAGGGTGTTGACGGTCGATCTGATGTAGTTCATTGCAGCGGGAGAGGCAGGGCTGCTTCTCTCGTTGGAGTTTTCAGATACAAAAAGCGGACTGGACTATCCGGGTTTCGGGCTACAGCAGGTGAGCTGCGTGCTACTGCGCCAGATTGTAATAGTCTATATCGGGATATGAACCCCAAATCACGGTCAGGGTATTTGTTGAAAGGGATGAAAAGAAAGAGATGCTAGTTCTGCAGCAGTGACGGTTCGGATAAACGCAAGTCACGGAGTCGAGACTGACAGCTGCCTGGTGACTTGATCCAGGTGAGTGGCAAACTGCCAAGCACGGAACAAATGAGGTGAGGCGGATCACATGGCGGGGGATGGCGGGGTGGTCAGCGGCGTGATTGGGCAGAGGTGGTGGGGTTTTCTGGCGACAGCTCTATCTTATCGCAGGAGGTTTGGTGAAGCAGCCTCATGACTGGACACATCATTAGTACCTGGCCATGAAGCATTTCATTGTCAAGTCACGCTTCGAGAGATATTGTCCCAGTTCTCTTTTATCACTCGCATACCTAGGTAGGTAGTGTTGCACTACTTGATCCACAAGAAAGCTAGGTAATCAGCCTCATGCAATATTTTGTCATTCAATCATAGCCGCTATATTTCTCTTATACAATCCTATACACTGGTTCAAGCTGCTTCACCTTCGTGGTCGCTCACTTCTTCACCCGCTTCCAATGCTGCCTGCCGTCTTTGCGCCTCGCGTTCCCGCTTTTTCTCCAGCAACTTCTTCAGCCGCTTTGCCGAGTTGAACACACCATTTGTCCCTGCTCCACAAGCTGCGCAGGTGGGATCTTTGAGGTATCGTTTCAAGGCGCACGCCTCGCAGAAGTAATGTCCACACCGCGTCATGATGGGAACTTTGTAGTCCTCCTCGCAGATGATGCACACAAATGGGATGTTTTGAAGCAGCGCGTCTTCTTCCCCGTCCTCGTCCTCGTCGGCATTGTTCGCTCGATTTGCGCTCGCGACTACTGTACCACCCAGATTCTTCTTGCCCTTGGTAACATTATCCCACTCTCTGTCGAGTTGCCATCCGTGTTTGTAGTCTTCACGACTATGTAGGTATTTGCTATATCGAGGGAGAGGAGGAAAGGTTAGCTAATGCTCTTAGTATAGTGCGACGGCATATTTACTTACCAATTGTCTCCAAACCCACAAAATCCCGTCTTTTTGTAGTCCTTGCACACATCCGGCGCAAAGTCTGTGACAGTTATGGTCCGAATATTCGTTGGTGCTTTCATCGGGCCCACCGTCCGTTGCGGCGCATCGGGATTCTTCTGGATGAACGATGTTTGGTTGGCTAAACCTTTGTATGTACCGTCAGGCTCTGTATTTCTGCTTGCTGATTTTGATGATCCAAACAGGTTCTTAGCTGAGAGAGCATCTATGGCATCCTCATCGTACCAGTTGCTCTGTTTGGTGGCATCATTGGAGTCGGAAATGGGGACGTTGCGATTTGCCGTGAAGGCGGTCGCTTTCAAATCTGTATTGCCAGCCACCGCATCTTTGGACGAAGCTGTGATGGCGCCGGTCTTCTTTCGCCTCTTCACTCGCTGGCCAGATTCGTCTTCGGAGCTCGAGAAGTCACTGTCACTGTCGGTATTGACAGGCGGTGGCGTTGCTGGTCGTTTTCTGATATTTGCCTTTCCCTTGGCGCCCCGTTTCTTGAAGACAGCGACAGGCGCAACTGCCGTAGAATTCGTGGCAGACTCTGTTGCATCCATCCCTGTGTGTTGTGGGAGTAGGATGCCGGTGCGCTGAATAGTGTTGAATATCTTTGTGCAGAGATTGATGCTGAGTTACCAAATTTCTGGTCGCAGGAGAAGGTCAAGACAATCGATAAGTTGGGCCAATAAGACGTGAGGCGCAAACTTTCAGAAGGGATGAACAGGTGAGGCTGAGTAATGTGGCTTGGGCCGTTGGGAATCGTACCTTCCAGCAAAAGCCCATCTGAGCTTACTCATCAAGTCTAGGTCTAATACATAGCAACTGTATTTATCGATCTTGGTGCAGGGTAGCCCTTGTGCAAATCCCAGATCGCCTCCCGGGGCAGTCCTCAAACAAAACAATCGAACTTGAAACAATGAAACAGAACATTTTTAACTTTCTTCGGAAGCAAAGTCATCTAGCGTTTGGTTCAGCTACGTGAATGATGTTCGCTCTGTACCTGGCTGACATCGTATGTACTCAATATGTCGAGTATCTGCTGCCAGTCATAAAAAGAAAGTTCGCTCGTGTGGGGTATCGTATTGCTGGATCAAGAAGTAAAACGTGTCACCCATAATATCTGGGCCCATTTCTGCATGTCTAATAATAATTTGCCCACAGTATCGTCAACCGTCAACTTGGTACGATATTGGAGCGAATGAAGCATGCATTTGCGACGAGACAGATGGGGCATACAACTGAGACCCTGCGGACTGTCTCGAGAATTCGACGACTTCCTCGAGACGGAATCTCGGCGACCTCAATTGTGACGAGGCTGTGACACTTGAGCTCTCTCTCCTCTCCTTCACCCATAACAAAGTTTGAAGCCTCGTGCATGAGAGGATCGAGGTGGCAGTTTTAGTCAAACAGCCGAGCGTTAGTCGCGCCAGGACCGCCTGGATTGATTGGCCAGGAAGCACCCCTGTACAGAATCACGGGCGGAAATTAGGTCTTGTTATGCGAACGACGGGCGCGTAACGTGTTGTGACGATGTATTATCTCGTGCGACTCTTCTTTCGCTGCAACGATGAGACGCACGATGCGAATTTCAGACGAGCTGCATCCGCCCCTCGTTCTTTGTGTCCGCGTTTCGTAACAATGGGAATCTGCGCATCTGGAAATGCCGACCTGCAACTATGTTGCATTTAGCATTGGTCAGACATCCCCAAACGAGACATATGCATGCAGGCTTACTAGTAATTTCACCTGGCAGCGTGAGTGCCTCGGGTTCGTGTCTAGGCTGTGCCTGTATGGACGTGTTACCGACTGATGGAATTCGATACATCTCCTCGAATATCTGCTGCAAAGGACCATGCTGTTTGACGTGCTTCATTGCGTGACCCTGTTGGATTCTCATTCCAGATTGACAGTTTGCAATACTGTAACCCTTTTCATTCACAGTACTGTAAGTAAGATGACTCATGTTATATTGCATAAACCCATTTCTTCATGCGAAAGAGTATTTGCCTGTCAAAGGCCCAGTTTGGACGTATCCTGGACCCGCAGGACGTGACTAGTGTGACATGATGCTGGTAGTCAATTGTTGTTTTTGCAGCTCGCCCGGTTCACAAGTGGCCCCCGAGGCGATGACAAGGGTTGAGATAATACCTAGACCAAATGTTTGGTCCACATCTTGCTGGCCTGTGAAAAGAAAAGCAACCGTCATGTCAACAACGAGGACCGCAAAACAGATATACACGCACAGGATTGCGATGTTATTCACATGTGCCTGGTGCGACCTTGAATTGCGTGGACACAGGTATCGCCCTCTTGCAGATACGCAGCGAGATAGTGGTAAACCATCAAGTTCTCTCCATGAGTAAAACTAGGGACGGCAATAGCTGAGCCCGGCGACGCTGAATAGATGTCATATTGCGATGTCTTTGATCCAAGCCCTTTTCGGCGCCACAAACCGATCGCTGGTCTCAACATTTCGGCGCCGGCTGCGGTGGCGCGTTCAGCTTCAGCGGAATACAATTCGATAACCTGGGTCCAGACAAGAGAAGATTTCAAAAAGATGAAATCCCGGAGGACAACACCCACTGGATTCCCCTCCTCGAGGCGGCAGCGCCAGATCTGCTCGGGAAGCTGAGACATGGCCGTCGCTCTTACCTCAGAACTACATGAGAATAATTGACGATGTTGGACCGGTCCGAATATTAAGAGAACATCACAGCAAGTTCTTATTCGTTTCATTCTAATACTACCTCTTCACCTGAAATGAATTGTTGAAACCTGCCCCTCTAAGTCAGTACTTATTTCCTTTGCATACAAAACTTCTCGTTACGGTCGTTCTCTGGCCCTGTTTTGATTTCCTCATCGGCGGCTTACCTGGCCTGGTGATGAGATGTGAAGCGCGCAACAGAAATCAACAGCATTGGATTATCCATCCCCACCACAACAGCTTTTCCCGCACCTTGCCGTCCCTACCATCAAATCACAAGCGCCAATTGTCCGTCGCAGCTTGTGTTTGGATTGGTCCACCAGAAATGGTGTGCCTGGGAATGATCAACAAGCCCGGGTCGCGTCGTCCACCATTCCATCGCCCATCCGAGGCCTGCTACTGGTCTGCGTAAGGTAAGCGTGAGAGTGAGTGTGAGCGGAAGCGTCAGCGCACCAGCGAGCCAGACTCACAGTCAGCGCCTGGCCGGGTACAGGTGTCTGGTCTGGTATTATTCCAGCTAGGTAGGCTCTGAGGCACAGCAGTGGGCCGCGCACCATACCAACGGCTGACGCCAACTTTGACGAACCAGACAGCACAAATCAGGAACCGGACCGTGGTGGTCTCGATAAATAACAATCTCGCACTGCACGGCGCGTGGTGGTTGCACACTTCGGCACATGTCGACGAGTGGTTTGTTGACTTCCTAACCTCTTCTTCGTTTCTTCCCTTCTTTTTTTTTTTTTTTTCCCTTTGGTGCTGCGCCGTCGCCAATTGTCGTCAGCTGCATTGCCCTGCCCTGCCCTGCTCTGCCCTGCCAAAGCCTCGGTGCCCTGTGCCCATTGAGATTGCAGCAGGACCTGCACTATTCAGGCGTCCCCGTTTTGCTCGCGGCCCCCTGCAGCCGCCGTCCTGGCTGACCTGGCCTTCGCCCGCTTTGCACGCAAGGGGGTTGCTCAACGCTCACTCCGTGGATCTCGGGTCTGAGTGTCTTTTTCTGTCCTCTCCTCTGAGCTTCGACGACCGAGATTTTCGACCTCCTCCAACGGATTGACGGACCCTACAAGAACCGTCTTTGGACGGCCGCAATCTCCTTTCCGGCTTCCACTTGACCCGTGGCTTCTTGCGTGAGCCACAGAATCGTTGAGCCGCGGAACCCCTCAGTCCAACTTGATGGTACTGCAGAGCTTCTAGACGGTCTTCCTGTCGAACTGCCTGGTTCTCCAGGATGGCTTCGTCTCTGGCCCCCGACAAGCGTCCGGACCTCCCTGCTCCTGGGAACGGAGATTCTGCCAACGACCCTTTCGTCACCAGTTCGTCCGCTTCGGTGCATCATCGATTCTCAAACTTCGACCAAGAGCTATTTGCTGCTGGACCTGGGTCGTCGCCGACACAAGCTAGGCGCGCATTGGAGGCACACCTCGCAGAGACAGATCGTCGGTTGGATGAGGCTGGAAAATTGGGCACCGCTCTGGTTTCCCAAAGGAAGTTGCTTGCTGAGCAGCTCCAGGAAGTCCAGAAGCTACAGGCCGAGGGAGAGCTCGGTCCAGATCTTCGAAAAAAGCTGGTTGAAATTGAAAGAGAATACAATGATCTAGCCCGAGAATCTGCCCGTGTATTTCTCCCCAAGCAGAGGGTTCCGAGCAATGAAGCCCATGCTGGCTCACCATTCGTGCCAGAGGGCCGCAGTGGCAGGGTAAGCAAACTGCATATTATACTAGCATATTTATATTCTCTGTTCAACTTCGAACTGACTCTACCCCCCTGAATTATAGCGCTCCGTCAGCCCCTCCAAGTTTGAGAGCCAAGCTATAGGTTCTCCAACGAAGCTTAGTGTTCCCAATCGCAAGATCCGAAACCAACCCTCCAATCGCGTACATGACATTGAATTTGCTGCCGAGATCAGTGCCTCGCTCATTGCGCAAGTCCGCAACTTGCAAGCACTGCTATCCGAACGTGATGATGAGCTAAAGGGTGCTCAGACAGAGAAACAGAGGCTGGAAATCGAAACGGAGAGTTTGCAACAACGACTCAAAACTCTGGACGAAAGCGAACATCGGTACAAGGAGGAGAATTGGAACCTGGAGACTCGTCTTCAAGAAATCACCACACAACAAAAGGAGACTGCGGACCGCGAGAAGAAGTTGACACAAGCTCTCAATGTGTCAAATGCTGAGAAGACTACCGTGCAGAAGGAGCTGGATGATGCAAAGTTGTGCCACTCAAAACTGGCCGAAGAGCATGCTGCGGCGGTCAAACACCTTGATATCGAGCTGGGCACGGCCAAGCGTAACATGGTCATGGCAGAGAGCGAGAGGTCAGCCATGCAACGTAAAATCGATGACTTGACCAACCAGAATCAGGAACTTGCCAAAGCTTTCTCATCTCAACGCTCACGGGCCGTAGAGCGCGAATCAGTTTCTGGTCTGAGTGACGAGGAGTTTGAAACTGCAACCGACAATATCACGCCAGAACATTCACCACCTCCCTCACCTGTCAAGGGCACGCCTAGGCATGCCATGCTTGAGACCGAAACAATCAAATCGTCGCTTCACCACGCCCAGAGGACGATCCAGAGCCAACGAAGCCAGCTCCACCGTGAGAAAACGGAAAAACTGGAGCTTCGAAGAATAATTCAGGATTTGCGAGACGACCTGGAGCGATCTCGAAACGACGCAGGAGGTGCGTCTAACTCCCGCCGCAGTCGTAAGGTGGATTCCAAGGAGTTCAAGAAGCCTGCTCGTTTGTTGGGAAGCGTTTGTTCTAGCAGACAAGAGATCCTCATGGATGATCCTGATTGGGAAGACAATGCCGAGGGAGCATTGCACAGAGCTTCTGCGGGCGGCTCTCAACGCGGTGTTGAGTCTTCACTGCCAACTGATAGCAGCGACCATTTCGATACTGCCAATGAGGCGAGCGAGTCTGCTTTTGAGACAGCCAACGAACGTGCTACCGAGACCGAAGACTTCCAAACCGGCAATGAAGCATTGTCCGGCAGTGATGATGACAATGAGACGGAGACGGAAAGCGTCTCAAGAGGATTTGACCGCATGAAACGACCTCCAAGTCTCCCAGCTGGTTTGGCACGACCAGGTAACCGGGACTCTTTCCACAGCACGGCCTCGACTTCGGCGGACGAGGACGATCTCCCAGACCTAAGGACACCCACGGGAACGATCTCCCAGAGAAGCCGCTTTAGACTTAGTCGAGGGCCTTTCTCTAGAAGCTCAAGACAAAACAGCGAAGAGCCTAATATGCGGAGTAGCCCTGCAAGTTACACCAGCGGTGGTACTCAAGCTGGTGGTCAGAGCTTATTTGCGGAACTCCAAGACTTCGGTAGTGACGATGAGTCTCTGGGAGCGGCCACCCCTAGTCGACGCAGCGTTCGCTCCGTTACCCCAGGATCAACTCGTCGAACGATGTCACCACCGCCCGCTGTGCCCAGCCTGCCTCAAGTGGTCATGGTCGATAGCGGTGTGATGACAGATCCAGTTAAGGTCACTGCGGAGGTGTTCACGGAACGACTAGAGCGGCCTGTGTCTATGGAGTCTGTGGTGCATGCCGGAGACCGCCTGTCCACTACATGGCGAAGCAGTCGGGCAATGGAATCGGATGTCTCCAGGCCAGTATCTACCCTTTCCTACAGCGATGCTAGCATACAGTACGAACGAGACATGGATATCAAGTTGGCCGAGTTTCCAGCTCCTCCAACATCGCCACCTCACATCAGTCCCCCAACACCCCCCTCTCTGGCGCTGTCTCAAATCCAATCCGAAGACATCCAACCTCGAGAGGAGCCATTCATTCCTCCTACGCCCCCGACTCTGCGCCTGACGCCTCTCACCGTCGAACAAGTTGAGCCTCGCCAGGAAGCGGAGGAACCCCCACCACCACTGTCTCTGTCCGCCATTGCGACCGAAACGCTGGTGCCAGTGATGGAGCCAGACATTCCGCCTCCTCACCTCACAATGACTTCGGTTGTATCGGAAGCTATCGAGCCTCTCTCTGTTCCTCCTCCAGTGCTGACGTTGTCTGGCATTTCCACAGAGGCCCTGGAGCCTGTGGCTGAGCCCGACGTACCGTCGATTCTGACAGCTCCCGTACCTGTGCTTCCTGTCGCACAACCGGAGGCCGTACCACCCCCTGCTTTGACCATGTCCTCAATACTTACAGAGGCCCTTGAGCCAAGGGAAGAACCATCAGTATTACCGATTCCTCCAAACCTGCAGCTGTCGGGGTTATCTACGCAATTTGTGGAACCTATTCCCGAGCCAGTACCCGTCCTACCCACACTTGGGCTCTCGTCTATCGCTACGCAGCAGACTCAACCGATTATGGAGCCCGTTCCATCGCCCCCGGCGCTTGTTTTATCATCAATCTCAGCTGAAGGCGTGGAGCCTGTGGTCAGCTCGCCTACCACACCGGTCCTTCCCAGCTTTGGATTCTCAACGATTGAAAGTATTGAGACGCGTCCTATGTCTCCCCGAAGTCCTAAAAGGGATGCATTCATTCTGCCGAGAGATAATGCAGCTATTCCAGAGACACCGGCCAACAAGATGTTCGGCTCTGTTCTTGCTCGCGGGAAGAAGAAGGATGTCGAGCCCATCATTGCGGAGGACGACACGCGGCAGTCTCCCTCTGAATCGCCCAACGGCGGTACTCCAGAGTCTCAACGCCCATTCAAGGAGATATCAACAAACACAAACATTCGCCCTACTCGCAAGCAGAGCGCTCCTATGAATGACCAGGCAGCCCAGACTTCTCTCACTGCTGGAGCCATTGATCAGCTGCTGAAGACGGGCTCGCAACGCTCCTTTGGACATGTTAAGAACTCCTCCATCAGCTCTGTTGGCACCCCGGATACGACCGGCACAGTTCGTATTTACAGATCGCAAGAAAGCTTCGACTCACCTCTCCGCTCTCGAGGAAAGTCTATGGCTGAAGTCGCAACTGACGCCTCTGCCATGGCTAGACCTTCTAGCGCAGCCAGCGGACGGGGCTCTGTGCTGGATGCACCGCCCTTGCCCTCGAACCATCGTCAAATTATCGAGGCTGCTCGTTCAGGCTCATCACATAGCCAACAGCAGGGCAGCATGGGCCCTCCACTTTGGCCTGCTTCTGCAATGAAGCATCGTCCGCAAACTCCAAGCCAGCAGGCTTCAGCAGTGTCCGGCCGAGGAGCTCGAAGTGGATCCGTACATCACAACGGCGCTGACATCAACCCGTCCGGAAGACAGACGTCACAGTCAAGACGCTCGTCTGTGTCGTCATTTGCATCAGAGATCGACACTCGCTTCAATATGCGTCCTGGAGATATGGGCATGGAGACTGCTGGCTTCGGGCCTAACACCGACCCTCGTATGATCCAAGCTATCACCCAAACCATGATAGGCGAGTTCCTGTGGAAATATACTCGCAAGACGGGGCGCGGCGAGATGTCCGAAAACCGTCATCGTCGTTACTTCTGGTTCCACCCGTATAATCGAACCCTGTACTGGAGCGATAACGATCCATCCTCTGCTGGTCGTTCGGAGCTCAAGGCAAAGAGTGTGCCTATTGAAGCCGTTCGCGTTGTAACAGACGATAACCCAATGCCACCAGGGCTGCACCGGAAGAGCTTAATCATCATTTCACCTGGACGAACCATCAAGTTTACCTGCACCACCGGACAAAGACACGAGACATGGTTCAATGCACTTTCCTACCTTCTGCTGCGAACTGGGCAGGAACCTCAGGCCGATGCTGAGGAGGTGGCCGGCAATATCACTCAGGAGGATGTGGACGAATTCAATCCTCAAGTCGGCCGGCGACTCGTGCCCGAAGCGAGGCCAAAAGCCCCGCCATCGTTATCGTCCTACAACTCGCGTACCACCCGGAATGAATCTCCTGCCCTCGGTATGTCGATGAACATCCCCACGCTCACACCTTCTGGAAACCATAAGCATGGGAGTGCTACAAGCCGAACGTCGACTGGCACATTCAGCAAGCTGAGCGGGTATTGGCGAAATGGAGCTCCAAAGCTTTCCGGGACATTGTCCACTTTTCGCGGCCGCGGCGCTAGCAGCCAGAACTGGGACATTTATGAAGCAAGTGAGGTACATGACAGCGCGGAAGACTTGCGAGAATTGATTGAACGTCAAGACCGTGAGTCTGATCGACTCGAGAACGTGCGAGCTTGTTGTGATGGCAAGCACGATGTGGGAAGTCTGCCGCATACAGCACGAAGAGGACGTGGCCATCCTTCACACTCACAGCCTGGACCGTCTGTGACCAACACCCCGATGGCGTCTATGCGTTCCCGAGCATAGAAGTTGGTTATGAACAGCATTTGCATTTGATACTACACAAGAAGTTCTGTTTCGATGAAGGGCCCTTTTTGGGGGGTTCCATTTTGTGCGGAATCTTTGACGATCGTGACGATATACCGTCTTTCCTTATACGACCATAATTTTCTTCGAGTCTTTTCAGTTCCTCGACCTATGTCTCGATTTTCGAATACTCCACTGCCATCCTGCGACAAATGGTGATAGCACTATTCGACTGGGACTGCCAATACACGTTCTTTTTTGAAAATGACAAAAATTGACCAAGCACGAACCATCGTTTTTATCGGCTAACGCCTTTTCTTTGCTGTTTGATTTGTCTGTTCAACTTCGTTGGACGTTTTGATGCGACATGGCCGTCGCTGCCAAATGCATTTCTTTTCCCTTTAAGTTTGGTTGAGCTTACTGTTTCTTCGAACGAGGCGGGATTCGATCTCGACACAGGTCGCACAGCTTGCCGCTGATTGCGTGCGTGCTCGATTGTATAAACACCACTACAACTACTACTTCTAGTATTATTACAAGTATACCTTGGGTCGATATGGCGTCCAGTTTGTTTCTACCTGGACAGCGTTAATTGTTCATTTATACAGATTGCAGAAAGAATGGGAGATGACGTGGGGGCTAAATTGTTGAAGCGGGAGCAAGAGGAAGGAAAACAGGACTAGCAAAATCCGACACTACCCTCCGCCAAAGGGAAGACAAACAAACATTAGTCTTAGTCTTAGCCTCAGCTCAACAGATGTTTGGGCCAGTGGTAGCAGAACGAGTCAGGAGAGCTGGAGAGGCTAGGTCGGGACATGTAGGATGATGGAGACTTGAGCGTTTGACGAATGAATGAACAAAAGATATTTCCCATTTGCAACGGCGTTGCTTGTATTGAAACTGCATGTTTGACAAGATAATATGGTAGGATATCGGCACTGTGGTTGACAGTCGTGATGGCAAGTGAGGAACGCGAGCTAGATCGTGGTTCGCGGGCTAGTAGTTAGTGGGCAGAGGGATGGTCGACAGCGTGGCTGGTGGGCCGCCAGGCCTAGACCCTAGCAAACGCCAGGTGCCGGGGCCGTCACATGACGTAGGTAAGTGTACCTGGCGATGGTCGGCGCTGTGCTGTGCTGTGCCAGTAGTATGACAGCCGCAGCAACGCCATGCCATGTCCCTTGTTCTGGCTGACACATGGCTAAATGCCGTGCCAGGTGTCAACATTGAGGAACCAGCGGCCGGCACATGCAGTCTGGCAAATACTGTAATAACTAGCAGAGGCAACTTCGAACTTTTTGAGCGCTTCGAGCCCATTCTCTATCTCTTGCATTGTCTGAATCTCCCCCATTGCTTTGCACGGGCTCTTGTCACCCCGTCCCGGAAACCCCACATAGCTCATAGCATAGTAGGCACGACTACAACGTCAGCAGCACGGCGAGCTAAAGTACCGCCAGTCAGTCGGGCTGGAGCTGCCGGCTGCTTTAACCACCTGCATGCATCTGTCTGGTGGCTTCGAAGCTCTCAACGGTCAACAGCAGCATCGTGCCTGCCCTTCTCATCCGCCTGTCCACTCACTGTCCACTGTCCACTGTCACTCTCCAGTACGGCAACATTGACACGTCTGTGTAGCGGTGCATGCTCGAGGGCTAGCGCGTGTCTTGGCCGAGCTGCGTTTCTGACGTCTCTTGACAGCTTGACAGCTCTTTGACAGCTCGACACGGCTTTCACTTTCCTTCTTTTCCTCTTTCACTACCATACCGTCGCGTGTTCCCCACTGAAACTGATCTCGACATCTTGGCTTGTAGAGCTCCGGAGCTCCCTTTCATCGCCCTCCATTCCGTCTTTTGTGCCCTTGACTCGTGTTCTCTGGCCTCTTATTGCCATGCACGGTGGTCGCTGGTCGTCTTTGTCAACTGCAACCCTCATACTTCGTCGATACCAACCCCGAGTTTCACCCCAACTTTCGCGCTACCGCCAGTAACATCTTCTCCAACGACGAAATACATTGAGTGCACATAAGTGAAACTTATAGGAGGAACCTGTGCCTCAACATTGTGCTCAGGTAGTGCAACCCCGGCCCGCCAGCCGCCGACTGGGCTTCGGATTGCGACATAAACGAACGCCTGGTCTTCCGGAAGCCGTACGGGCTGCGATACTTCTCTGCGATTCTCGAATCCCAGCCATGGGGCCATGGACGACATTACTGGTGACGTACCTCCTAGGAGGCGTTACATTTATTCCACTTGTCGTCCTGGTCTTGCTGGCTCATGCCCACTACACGTTTCCTTACCGACATGACCTCGTCCCTGCCGGCGGCCACGACGAACATGACATAGTTCAACCTGGCGACGAAACATCAGCACTTGACGAGGCCAAGAAGAAATCAGCCGCCGAAGAAAGCAAGTCCCGTGCAGCGCGCGATCTCGATGTTGCTGCTGGATACTTCGCCGTATGCCGTGAATATACACCAATGGGGCTCAACGCCAAACCGATAGAACGTGCCACACCAGTCGGCTCAACGACCGTGGCTGCCCCGAGTCCTAGCGTCTACCAGACCATGTACAAGAGTATATTTGACCGCAAACCCGTTGCCGGGCCGCTGGACGGCACGAACAACAACAGCAGCATGAGCCAGAGGCCGAAGAAGGCGGGGAATGTCTTTTATGTTGTGCTCAGGTAAGGGTGCTTGGGCCTGGCAACCAGCTCTTTCAGAATATTTGGTTAATTGAACTGTTTTCTGCTAGGCATGGACACCTTATGCTCTTTGAAGATGACGAGCAGCTGGAAGTGAGACATGTTATATCCTTGGCTCGCCACGACATAAGCATCTATTCCGGCGGTGATGTGACACCTGAAGGCGAGCTATTTATCAAACGAAATGCCTTGTGTCTTTCGAGGAAACAGACCGATTCCGAGAAGCAGGCGCCAGACGGCCAAATATCCAAGCCTTTCTACCTTTTCTCTGAAAATTGCTCCGCCAAAGAGGACTTTTATTTTGCTCTGTTGAAGAGTCAAGAGCAAACTTTTGGTTTCGACTCACACCCTCCCATTCCGAAGGGGTTCGAAGTGAAGAACATCATTTCTTTGGTTCAAGGACTGCACGCATCGGAGGATCATATGCATTCCAGGTGGCTGAATGCGCTCCTGGGAAGAATATTTCTTGCCGTGTATAGAACGCGGGACCTAGAAAACTTCATACGTGAAAAAATCACCAAGAAAATATCCAGGGTCAAGAGGCCGTCATTTTTGGCCAACATCGCCATCCAGAAGATAGATACAGGCGAGACAGCTCCGTTTTTCACAAATCTAAAACTCAAAGATTTGACGGTCGAGGGAGAGTGCGTCGTGGAGGCGGACGTTAAATACACTGGTAACTTTCGAATCGAGGTTGGCGCGACCGCGAAGATTGACTTGGGAACGAGATTTAAAGCTCGAGAGGTCACGCTACTTCTCGCAGTTGTTCTCAAGCGTATTGAAGGTCACATACTTTTCAAGGTCAAGGCACCGCCGAGCAATCGAATCTGGATGTCGTTCCAGACAATGCCCAAAATGGAAATGGCGATTGAACCCATTGTCAGCTCGAGGCAGATCACATACACGCTCATACTACGACAGGTCGAAAACCGCATCAAGGAAGTGTTTGCTGAGACCCTTGTTCAACCGTTCTGGGACGACGTTCCCTTCTTCAAGACAGAACATAAGATATGGAGAGGCGGTATATTCCAGGGCGACGATGCGGTCGAGTCTACCGAGCCCCCGGAGGCCGTGCCAACATCTGTCGATGTTGAGCCTCTCGAGCCCCTTGATAAGCTGGGCGAGGCTTCAGATTTGCTCCATCAAACACGGCCAATTGAAAAGAGCCATACTCTTCCCAATCTCGAACAGCAACCAGCTGCAGCAACGGGACTTTTCGGGAGAAAGCTGGGGAAGAATGCCAATGGTAGCGCTACATCTGTCTTGTCTACCAGTATCAGCTCTAAGCCAGCGTCTTCTGTGAACAGTACACCGCCACGATCCCTCAATATCGTTAAGAACTCAACAGATCCCGTCGTTGGCACCGAAACTGCGCACGCCGACATCTTCAAACCATCTTCGTCACCTCCTGACCACGCTACCAATCTGATGGCCTCCCTAGCTTCTCGCTCCCACGAGCCGTCACCAATACATACGCCATTTGGGTCCCCTGCCAAAGCACAGTCGATAGCGAAAGTGTCCCGCCGCTCTTCAACATCCTCCAAAGAAGCTACAGAGAAGGAAAGGAGCAATGAATCTGAGACAACCCCGATCCCAACCGGCCGCCGCAACACAGCATCGTCAGCTGAATCTCTAGCACGTAGCGAAGATTCAAACCATGCATCGTCCACGCAGTCGGGAGCTGGGTCATTCAAGAGTCAAACGGGGTCCATTGGTAGAAGCTTCTTTGCGAGCCGGGATACGGGCAACACCGTAGCGTCCTCCGACTCCTCTGCCGGAGGTGATATGAAAAAGACGACTCTCGCAGCGGTAACCAACGCTGCTGAACAAGCCAGACAATGGGGCTGGAACGCGATTCGCCGACAACGAGAACAACGTCGCAATGGTGATAAACCTCATCCGATCGACCTCGGTCAACCTATGGGGCGAGGCCAGCCTCTGCCGCCCCCTGGGACGCCACTTCCCGGCCCCAATGACGGAAATTCCAGGTTTGGAGCAGCGCCGAATCCAAAGCGGAAACCCGTCCCGGCCCCGACGTCGATACAGGAACAAAGCACTACAGAAGTGCAGGACAGCGACAAAGAATTTCGGTCTTCACAACCTCCCCCGCTACCTCAGCGAAGACGTCGAGGTGCAAGCCAGCAGCAAGAGGAAGAGGTAGAACAAAACATGCTGATCGTGGCTGCTCCTGATGATTCTCAGCCTGGAACGCCAGCCGCAGACGACAAAACGAGCTACGACGGGGCCTGGGCGGATGCCGCCATAAGCGAACCGCAGGTCGAATCCCAGATTCGGCAAGATCAAGTACCTGATTCAAATCTAGCGGCCAGCGATGCGAATGAGATCACGTCTGGAACACACCAGGATGCTACAGGGGCCTCTTCTCACAGCATACAGCAGCACGTGCAAGAGCCGCTCACTTCAGATGTGAACGTAGGCAAGGAGAGTCCCTTGGTTGCTTTGCCGGCTACTGTGGCTGATATCGACGATGATGACTTCTCCGGCTGGATGGAGAATGACGATATTGGTGACGAACAGGATGTGGAACCACTACCAGTCACAGGGCCTCTGGAACTCAAAGAGCGATGGTGACTCTCACTCTTGTTTGGGAGAGGAACATGCAATGTGACCACGCATATTGCATGATGCATCAACATGATGCTTGTGAAACATGAAACAGCGAGCGTGTTATCTCTTTCTTTACTCATTGTCGACACATTGGCAAATGGCCACGGCATTTTTGTTTTCCTGTTCTTATCGGCAACGTTATTTGCGTGGCGTAGGCGCATGGAGTTATTATGGCATGGGCATTGATTCGGACAGTCTTTTATTGATAGAGGCAAATCACGATGACTAATGTTCGTTGTTTCTCTCTTCCAGCACTTTTGTTGTTGTTGGAAGGGCGGCAAAATGAACATTAGTCATTGTGATTAGCCTCCATGATAAAAGGCTGGCCGATCACGGTTCCTACTATTGGGTCCGGCCCTGGCGTGGTGTTCTACCACCTTTTGTATATACTACGACCGCACATATAAGATAGTCAACAAGGTCTTCCCATAAGCGCATTTGCGTAGAAGTCTGGCCCTACTTTTTGAGAGTTCGTGTCGTCGTGATAACGCTGATTATAACTATTATACACCTTGTATTCTGGAAACTCCACGCTACTAATGCTGAGAATTACAACCAATCTTAGAACAACAGTCCGCGAATGCTACGCAATATTCAATGTTCAAATATGCTGACCCTCATCCTACCGAAATACTACCACTCCAGTGCTTCCATATCTATTTGAGAATCAGCCAGCATGCGTATCACCGGTCCCGCAGAGCCTCTCATTCCCACCACCTTCATTCGCTGCTTTGTGCGCGTCCAGAACACAGGACAGTCTTTGCTATCGCACCGGACTTCCTCGAGAGGACTTAGCCTAGAGCACGTTCGACAAACACCTAGAATATCCTGGAAGCTGCGTTCTTCAGCAGCAAGTCTTGTTTGAAGTGTGAATAGCGACGCGGGGGTGTTGGACCGGCAGTCTGGACAAAGAGCGTGGCCCTTGTTGGAGAATTTGGTGTTGCACACGAGGCAGTGGGTAGAGCGCATGTATGATTCCAGCGTCATCTTCTTGGACGCCGGGTCGTTGGATGTTTGGTGTATGCGTTGTACCTTGGGCATCTCGTCGTACCATTGTCTCACGTTGGCGCCGACGAGGTTGAAGATGCGCTCCAGTGGGGGGATGAGGTTTTTGGAGATGTAGTATTCTGCGTCGAGTTGCCAGTGTTGGTTGGCGAGGAGGTCTTCTGGTGCGACGCTGCGATCGATCAGGCGTGCGCCGGGGGCACCCGTGATAATCACATAGGGAACTCGTTCGCCGTACTGGGGCTCTGCACGGGCGTCCTCGAGCATCTTCTTTGTGCTGATGAGGGCGCCGGCCCGGGGGGACGCCTTTGTCAGAGTACGTGCCGAGGCGTACTTCTCTTGCGAAGCAGAAGTCTTGGACGGAGACGGCGCCGCGCATGATCTTGTCGCATTGCTTTTGGAAGTACTCTTTGATTTGGCTGAGGTCGGCAGTTTCAAAGAGCATCTTGAGGGCCTTTTCTTCAATTTTTTGCTCCGCTGGCGTGCCGTCTCGACGAACTGTTTCTATGCCCCTTGCGTCGAGTTCCGGGACGGTCTGGTCTTTGCTTTCATATTTGTACCCGACGTAGCGCTTTTTCGCGAGGAGAACGCAAGGGTGGTAGACCTTTTCAAACTTAAGCTTGATGGGCCGTGGATTCATGTCCGTGATGGCCTTGGCAATCTCGTTGCCAATATCGAACGCTTGGTTCCTCGTCCTGCCCTTGAGATACACGAAAAGACTGTCTGTATCGCCGTACACGACTTCTGCCCCCCCCCAGCGCTCGACAGAATGGATGAAGGCCGTGGCACGCTCAAGCGTCTCGCGACCAGTTTGGACGATGCTGTCGGCCATCTCGGAACATGGCATTCGTCCGGAGAATGACGCAGAGGTGTAGCCGTAAGTGACGTTGGCTAGCAATTTCAGAGCGAACTGACGATTGTTTAGTAGTTGCTGCAACACCTTGTCATCCTTGTCTTTTTTCATGCCACTCTTCATCATAACTCTTGTCTCCAATATCTCAGTCAACATCTTTGCCAACATCTTTGCCAACAGAGACTTTCGAATTTCCGTCTTGACGTACATCATCCCGTTTGGTGCGATGTTGATATAGTCTTGTAGCAAGGCAAGGAGCCCCTGTTGGCGCTTATATTCGGTAAAGCCCATCTTGTTTGTTCCACGCCAGTTCGTGACACGTCCGAGGAACGTTGAGTAGCAATAATTGTACGCAATCATCACACTTGGGTAAAGACTCTGAAAATCAAGTACCAGCAGCGGGCTGTTGTAAAACGCACTCTGTGGCTCCATCACCAGCGGCAGACACTCCAGTGCATTCTGGCTGCCAACTTGCTTCCGACTTGGGGATACAAAGATGAAATTCTCGGGTTTTGCAATTCGAAACATGATAGACTCGACTTTGAACTGTGAACCACGAGAGAAGACGGAGAAGAAATCCACGCCGAGTAGTCGAGCTTGCTCGCTGGTTCTAGCGATCAGCTCGTTCGACTCAAGTATTTCAATGTCCATCATCGTTCGCGATAAGTAGTAACCCATGATTTTGCTCAGATCAGACGCTTTACCACTCCTGTACCAGGTTGTCAATGTCTTCCACGAATAATGCGGTACTCGACGGTGGAGCAAGTGCCAGGCCACATTTTCAAGAGTATATTGTAAGAGATTCAGTTCACCTCGCATCGCTCTCCAAATGTTTATCATGTGTCGCCCAGTGACGCGGATGGTGGATGTCGTGTTGAAACCCCAGCGGTCATTTTGCTTTCCGAATCGTCCATGTGAGTCGGTCTTCATGCGAGAGAACTCATTGCATAAGTTGTAGTCATACTTGAACCTCGCTCGTTCAATAAGATAACCCCATGAACTGCCGTGTACCTCATAACCGGTCAATATGTCAGGGCCGTATGTCCTAACGATCTCAACCATCCGAACGATGAGATCCAACTCGGAAGTCTCCTCAACTACTTCAGTACTCGTCGGCATCTGCATCATCTGACCAAGGCGGCCGTCCGGTGACAGCACAATTATACCTGTTTCGACGGCTTTCAATGGGTCTTGGCTGTGTCTCATCATCTCATCAGACTTACAAGCCCAGAATATGCACTGAACTTCGTCCTCCTCGGGGTTTGGAACATATTTGCCTCGAGTATTAACATGAATTTCCAGGCTCATGGTACTCATGTATTGAGCCTAATGCTCGACACTGGTTGACTTGGATTTTTGGGTGTATTTGAAGCCATGCTTGTTCTTGGGTGTTGGTCCGTCGATTTGAGACAGCCAGGCTTTGGGAGTTAAGAAAATCCTCTGGGATACTGTCTGGATCGCCCTCTGCCTCCGCTTCTTGCGTTCTGACCATTGCATAACCTCTTGATACGTTGGCGGCATTGCCGCAAATTCCCAACTGCGCCAAGAACATTGCCGTCGTTGTTGAGCTTGTTCTTCCTGTAAGTCTTGTCGTGCGGTCGGAACATGTGGCCGGATCCCAAAACTCGTAGCAGACGAGCCCTCAATGTCGAATTCAGGGAGAAATGGAACCGTGTTACCCTCAAGCCGGAATTCACGACCGGCGTACTCTCGGTTTCGTTCTGGAACATCCGACTCTTTACTGCAAAACGCGTCTTGGTAGATGACATTGGGACGGTTCACTTCCTCCATGGCTAGCACTCGACCAGGTAAGGGGGGTACACTTGCGTAGACCAGGTAAGGCCGTGAGATCACTTTGCTAATGGCTTGTTGAATTCTGGTTGCCTCATCTTCTTGCCCAGAAAGACTTGATGATAGAATTGGTGAGAGGGCCGTCTTATTCGAGTCTTCCGATTTCCCATTCGAATGACGCACACTGGGGTCGAAAGATACAATTTTTGTTGGCTTATTCACCGCGGTCTGCCACGACGAGGCGGGCTGTGAACCCTGACTCAGACGCAACCTTGATTCTGAGATACCTTCTTCGTTTGAATGGATACGATCCGTCGCCTCGTGCAAACGTCGAGATGACACTTCTTCCGGGGAAACCTGATCGTCCTTCCAAATCGCCGCCTTGGAGCCTCCCTCTGTTAGAGATTCGTACTGCTTTTCATGAGGCAAGCTCTGTGATATTGGAAAGGATTGATCCTTCAATCGCTTGCTAGGGCTGCTGTCGACTGATAATGCCGAACTTTCGCGCTTTAAGCTCAACGGTTGGGACGAACGCTGTGCTGCAGCTTTAGGCGCCCGACCCACGAGGCCCTCATCCTCAGCAAAGTCCAGAAGTTCGTGGTAGAAAGGCATGGTCGGAAAAAGTCCTGTTTTCATCACACTGAGACCGAGGCCAGGTATGAGATCAACATTATCAGACGACAAGGTAGCCGAATCCAGGCCAAGAGAGAAATCTAGGTCTTCTGCTGCTGCCTTCGCTACCCCATTATCCCTCTTCTCAACTGATTCCTCATCATCATCGTTTTGTGTCCTCACAAGATCTCGGAGAGCTTCTTCATCTGAGTCTTCTGGAAAGAAGTTCTCGTGGCCCAGTGTCAGCGCTTGCATGATCTTTTTCTCATCGACCTCAATGCTACTGGCTGGTTCGCCAGTGGACTGTGTCACATTTGAGGGTAGTCCAAGCACTGAAGACTATTGGGGTACAAATCTTCGACTGATTCAAGGGAGGTACGGACCGCTCCCCCCGGATCAACCGGCTTTTCAAAATCATCAAACTCTGGCTTTCGATCGTCAAGATTGGACAACTCCGACTGTATAAGATTCTCGATTTGATTCCTGTACTCTTGCTCATGGATCCAACCCTGTGCCTGGGTCTGTCTTGGATCAGCAGACATAGTGACCAGAACCTCGGGTGGAAAGGGACTTTGGCCCTGACGACCTTTTGACATTTGCCTCTGGCGCCGCTTCGTCTCATTTTTCCACAAACCTGCCATGCTGTAGACCAATTTGAGATCCCCAGGAATGGGCGAATGGCGCTCGATAAAAGCATGGTGAAGTGGTCGTTCCTTGACCAATTTGCGGTTCGTTATGTGCTGAACACAAATGTCCACTTCAATCGAGCAGTGGCTGACACGGGGTAAGGAAGGGTCATCTGTAATATTCTCGCGAAGAACGGATTGACTATGCCAGAGATGAGGAGAGTTTGAGGCTGGATCATAATCAGGTACAGGAGAACGGAAAACAGTTTTGGACGAGTCAAGATAATCACACCCGTACAAATTGTAATCAACCATGAACTGCAGAAGATACTGTAAGTGCGATTCGTATGGCTGGAACTTCTTTTTCATGATCACACCTTGCTGAAGAAGGTCGGCCAATCGAGTCATAACAATAGGGTTGAACATGTATATCTTGAGGAAAAATCGATAGCCAACATGAAAGCCATAGAACGGAATGCCCTTCACGAGGGTTATCCGCGCCACAAACTTTGCGTTGTCTCCATACTGATCCCTCCTATAGCTAACTGCTAAAGCATGATCTATTGAGAGGTGCAGTCGATAGATATACGCGCCAACTGAACTCAATATTAGCGCACACGGACTTACACCTGTATGAGAAGCGCAACGTACCTTCATCAGGAGCCAGCTCTCCATCATACTCAACGTACATGTACGGGAAAGCCCCGTGAATATGAGCACAAACCTTCTCCCCCGTCTCAGTAGAGCCGAATATTCGCACTACAGGGACCTTGGGGCCTTTGCCTATCTCTGAGGATCGAACGTCATTACGAAGCTGAGGATCGTAACGAGTGGGGCTGGCTTGATAGTGATCGATGCAGTTCAGCCGAACTCGAAACAAACTCATGCTTCTTCGGCATGAAACCCTGAGAATTCTAAATGAGTTTCCAAGCTCATGTCATCATAGTGACTTGCGATGAAGAACATCTTGTGGAAGCCAAGAGTTGAAGGTCGGCCCAGTCATGATTCACGCTATTCTTGGGACACGCGCCACCATGGGGAAATTTTGACACCGAGGAGCGCGAGGTCACGTGGCGATAAAGCAATGCATCTGCGCCTAGCAGCCTATCTCGCAAAGAGTCAACTTTACATTCGAGCAGTGACATATGCCTCCAGTGCAGCATATTGAGCGAATTTTCTTAGTCGCCTTGACCTGCTTGGCGTGATGGTCTAGGAAAATTGTCACTTCTCATCGCTAGCTTGCACCATCACCCACTCTTCGCACTCATCACTACGACCCTCAAGATGCCGCCACCACCGTCTCGAAAACCGGAAACCGGCGCCGCGAACAAAGAGGAGAACATTTACATCCCCTCTTTCATTAGCAAGAAGCCGTTCTATGCAGGTGAAGATGGCGAAGACAACGACTACCTAAAGCATCAGCGACGAGAAGAGAAGAAGGAGTCGACGCAATGGTACGATCGAGGCAGGAAAGCCGGGCCTGCCGCGACGAAGTACCGGAAAGGCGCATGCGAGAACTGTGGCGCAATGACACACAAGGCCAAGGATTGTTTAAGTCGTCCAAGAGCCAAGGGTGCAAAGTGGACGGGGAAGGATATCCAAGCTGACGAGGTGATACAAGACGTAAAGATGGGATGGGACGCAAAGCGTGACCGCTGGAACGGCTACGACTCGAAAGAATACCGTAATGTGGTCGAAGATTTCAATCAGATGGAAGAATTGAGGAAGCAATCGAAGAAGGTGCAAAATGGGGAAGATGATGCCGAGGACGGTGACAAATACGCAGAAGAAAACGATATGAGCAAGCATCAGAGCACAGCAACTCGCCAGTTGCGAATACGAGAAGATACTGCCAAGTATCTCCTCAATCTTGACCTGGAGTCCGCAAAGTATGACCCGAAAACAAGATCGCTGGTTGACGGAGGAGCCACTGGCGGTAAGGCTGCGAAGCTTTTTGCAGAGGAGGGCTTTATGCGGTCCTCGGGCGAGGCAGGAGACTTCGAAAAAGCGCAGCAATACGCATGGGAGGCACAAGAAAAACATGGCGATACAACACAGCATTTGCAAGCGAATCCGACTGCTGGAGCCTTCTTCCGCAGGAAAGAGCACGAGGAAGCAGAACGGAAACGAGCAGAACGCGAGAAAGAATTATTGGAAAAATATGGTGGTGAGGGACAGAAGGCTATGCCAGCTGCCTTGCGAAATATGATGATTACCGAATCAGAAACATACGTCGAATATGATGAGGCAGGGCTGATAAAGGGCGCGCCGCGAAAGGCTGCTAAATCGAAATACCCCGAGGATGTACTGATCAATAATCACACTTCAGTCTGGGGGAGCTGGTGGTCAAATTTCAAATGGGGATACGCATGCTGTCATTCCTTTGTGAAAAACAGCTACTGTACAGGAGAGGAGGGCAAGGAGGCCTGGGAAGCGGCAGAACGGCAGAGGACGGGCGCTAATTTGATAGAAGCACCTGCCGAAGAGGAGCCAAAGCCAGAGGAACAGGAAGAGAAAGTGGTCCAGAAGCAAGCCAGTGATGCCAGCACGAAGAAGCGCACTCGCGAAGAAATGCTGAACGGGATTTCAGAAGCAGAGTTGGATGATTATCGCAGAAAAAGAGCGGCAGCAGATGACCCGATGGCGAAAATGCTGGGGAAGGACGAGCTCCTCAGCTGAAAAGCATTTCGTACAATTTAAGAAGATACCTTATCATAATGTACATGAAAGTATTGATGTATGATACTGGTCCTGTGAAGCTGTAAGTTTTTAAGTCAATATCGGTGGGCACATTCGTAAGTTTATAGCTTGTGGAGTAACTTGCATTCACGCATAGGTCAATTGGGCCTTCAAGGCGATATTCTTCTTGCATTCTCGCACACAACTAAAGTGGGAGCAGAAATCACGACAGCTGGATGCTATTATGGTTGGTATTGGTCAAAATCATTCCATTTTTATCCTTTGGCCAACGCCGCAAACTATGACGAGAATTTTCCTTCCCATGAGCGGTATACCGCGTCCATCAGCCCCATACAATCGGAAAACCATCACGACGTAGCTAATGTATTTACTCGTCATCCTCCTCCTCGCCGTCAGCACCGCCCTCGGCGGCCTTGGCCTTCTTTCTGCGGACACGACCGGGGCGGCCGCTGCCGAATGGCGAGTTCAGGGCGAAGTCAATGTGCTTCTGCGAGTCGAGACGGACGATGAAAGAAGGAACGTTGACGATTTGCTTGCCAACACGGATGTGGCGCTGGCGGATGAGGACACGAGCGTGGTGGATGGACTTGGCAAGACCAAGCTTGTAGACGCAGGTCTGGAGACGGCGCTCCAAGAAATCCTCAAGCTTAAGGGCAAGCACATAATCGAGCTTCATGCGGGACTCGTCGAGGACACCGGCACGGACGAGACGGCGAATGAGGGCATTGCCTTCGAAGAGACGCTTGGGGTCCTTCTCGTCGAGGGTAAGAAGCTGACTACAAAGTACGTTAGCGGCCACGGAACATCTCGGTTGACTTCCTTATATATTCGTAGCGCATGAAGGGAACATACCGAGCAGCACGACGAATCTTGGACAGAGTCAGACCGACTCGCCAGACCTCACGCTTGTTGCGCAGGCCATACTCGCCAACGAGCTTCAACTCAGAGTCCCTGTTGCGTATATAGTCAGTATTCGTTCACAATCGACTTAAACAGAGTCAAGCTCATGTTCAGTGGCCGGTGGTACTGACAATCGAGCAGACTCGAAAGGTCTGCGAGGGACACGGGAGGTCTTCGAGTGGGCGCGGGGAGGCATCCTAGTTTAATTGTTAACGATTTCAATGGCAGAATTATTTTCGCGACTCTTCAAAACTTACTTGACTTGCTCCTGTGGTGATGGCTGGAGATGGAACAGTTGCACGCAAGACTGGAAATCTTTCAGATTGTGGGGAGGTAAATTTCGCCGGCCGCGCTTTTTCGTCACGTGCGCACGACTTTCCGAACCCTAAGAAAATCGGAATGCACAAACCCCACAATTGAGCCCTAGTTTCTGGCTTAGCGGGCCAGAAAAAAAGTCGGATTATCTAAGCTGCTGCTCCCACAACCAACCGCAAATTCGACACACCCACAAGCGGAGGCTCATCCCGTACACCTTCGCCAATTCTCGATCACGAACCCGTTGTTCGCCAAATAAGACGAGATGGGTCACTCTTACGGAAAGCGAGCGGGCACCCGCGTGCGTACAGGCCCTCGAACATCGAAATGCGACAATAACTAACTTGGAAACAGTATGCCTTCAGCCGCAACTTCCGCCAGAAGGGCATGATCGCCCTGAACACGTACTTGAAGACGTACCGGTTCGTACAAACGACTCGAATTTGAATCGAAAGCGAAATTTTGGGACGAGAGACTGATTTTGGGCTTACAGTGTTGGCGATATTGTTGACATCAAGGTCAACGGTGCCGTTCAGAAGGGGTAAGAACTTTTGGCTATATATCGAGGCAATCCTGGATTGAAGATTCGGATTGCTTTAAGGACACGACGCAGAATTGCTGACAGTTGAGCGAACAGTATGCCCTACAAGGTCTACCACGGAAAGACCGGCGTTGTTTACAACGTCACCAAGAGCTCCGTTGGTGTCATCATCTACAAGAAGGTCTGGCACCGATACATCGAGAAGCGCATCAACGTACGCGTCGAGCACGTCCAGCCCTCCCGATCCCGTGAGGACTTCCTGAAGCGAGTCAAGTCCAACGCCGAGGCCAAGAAGAAGGCCGCTGCCGAGGGTGTCACCGTTCAGGTCAAGCGTCTGCCTGGCCTTCCCCGGGAAGCTCGTACCGTTTCTCTGACCGACAACCCTCCTGAGACTGTTACTCCTCTGCCTTACGAAACCACGATTTAAAAAAGTATCTGGGGACATGTGCGGTTATTCGTTTTTTCTTGTGGTGTTGCGTCCGGATGGGAAAGATCTCAGCATGGCAAGGTCTGCATTTCGATGTCTATAGGAAATAAAACCAAGTGACATCCACAAACAATCTTACCGTGGCGGTCATCCGTGATTTTATGTGTACGATTATGGGATTATGTCGGTTGATGGCAGAGTTCATAATCGAGATGCGAATTACGACTCATAATAGGAGACTTGGGTACTTTATGCTGGAACTGACAAAGACTCGAGCCTAACAACTGCAATCACGCCACTTCATCCATTTTCTTGCTTTTTTTATGACCAATGCTTCAAGATCGATCTCTTGTCGCTATGATGTCTATCAGCACTCTTGCGTGATCAAATCTCACTTGTCAAATTCGGCCTGTGGCCTCGGATCTGGGGCTGTAATGTAAATCAAGGCTAGCAGTTAGAGAGCAAAGGGCTCTGGTTGATGAAGCGGAGGAGGACTGCTGCTGCTGCTGCTAATACTACTGCTACGAGCTTATTTCTGGAGGTACAAAGCTTGTGGCTGGACGCGAGAAGCAATCCATGAGAGAATGAACATGCGAGCTCCGCAACGATTCAGGGTCTGCAAAGCTTATTGTTGTCATCAATCATTGACAATGAAGATTATGACATCTCATCACTTGACACTTTTGGCCATCCTGTGTTCCGGGTAGCGCCATAATCATGACTGAAGGTCGCTTTGAGTGGCAAAGGTGCTGTGTTGGCGTAGTGACGCGGCTAAGGATTACTGAACCGTGTGACCTGAATAATAAGGACGCATTTGTATCGGCAGCTGGATTGAATTTACCCTCGGGCTCCCAAATAAAAACCGTGATTAGTATTATGATACGAATGGCCGAATTGCTTAAAATTTGCTTTTCTTAAAACCCAGGTAGCTTGGTTTGACATGTTCTAGAAGGCGCAGGGTAGGTATTTGATGCAGAATTGGGCAACGATGCAGAAGATTCGGCCAACCGCAAGGCAGCGTCACTACGCCCCACCCGGTGATGTAGGTTGGACACCCAGCCACTGCGCAAGCTGCCCATGCTACGCAGCCTGAGACAGTCTACCTAGCTGACGACTGCGTCCACGACAGCTCTACTTGGCACCATTGGACCACCGTTGTTTGGCTGGTTTTGTTATTTCTGATTTCTCGCGAACGTCCCCAGATCATCCACGCCTCAGCGAAGCTCTATTTCGCTTCTTGAGTGTGGGGTGAGTGCTCGCGACCGTCAAACCACGCACTACACCCCTTACCACAAGTTTGAGCACGTTCAGGGCTCTGCTCGACGATCGCAGCCATGACTTCTCTACGAACGACGGAGCATACCAAGTATGTATTTCCAAGTGACAAAAAGACGGTCGGCATACTGCGAACTTACATCTGGCCCCAACAGGACCGACCAAGAGCTTGCCATAAGCATCAAGAAGGCGACAAACAGCGATGAGATCTCCCCGAAGCGCAAGCATGTGCGAGCATGCATCGTGTATACCTGGGACCACAGGTCATCCCAGGCCTTCTGGTCTGGCATTAAAGTGTATGCTTGGTACATGTTTCTTTTGCAATACCTGACATACGCTGACCATCGCACACCAGACAACCGATCCTAGCCGACGAGGTTCAGACTTTCAAAGCCCTGATCACGATCCACAAGGTCCTCCAGGAGGGACATCCTTCAGCTCTGCGAGAAGCGATGAGCAACAGAAGCTGGATTGACGGTTTGAATCGAGGAATGTCGGGCGAAGGCATCCGCGGCTACGGCCCCTTGATCCGCGAATACGTATATTACCTTCTGGCCAAGCTTTCCTTCCACCAACAGCACCCCGAGTTTAACGGCACCTTCGAGTATGAAGAGTACATCAGTCTGAAAGCAATAAATGACCCTAATGAGGGCTACGAGACGATTACCGATCTCATGGTTCTGCAGGACAAGATTGAACAATTCCAGAAGCTGATCTTCTCGCATTTTCGGAACGTTGGCAACAATGAATGCCGTATCTCTGCACTGGTGCCTCTTGTGCAAGAGAGCTATGGTATTTACAAGTTTATTACAAGCATGTTATGTGCTATGCATTCCAGTAAGGTTTCCTTGAGAATGGTGTGGCCCATGAGAATACTCGCTTACCCAAAACAAAGTCACTGGAGATGATGACGCACTGCAACCACTCCGAGAAAGATATGACGCTCAGCACTACCTCCTTGTCAAGTTCTACTACGAATGCTCAAACCTCCGATATTTGACCAGTCTTATCACGATTCCCAAACTGCCTCAAGATCCGCCCAACCTGCTGGCCGCTGACGACGAAGCTCCCGCACTGCCGGCGCGGCCCAAGCAGGAAATCGAGCGGCAACCGACGCCCCCCCCGGAACCGAAATCGCAGGAGCCAGACGAGATCTCCGAGTTCTGGAAGGGCGAGTTGGACAGACAAAACCGCGAGTACGAAGAGCAGCAGCGAGTCTTGGAGGAGAGGCAGAATGCGGCTCTGCTTGCGCAACAGCAAGCTCATCAACAAGCTCAGCGCGACTTTGAAGAACAGCAACGCCGCCTGGCTGAGCAACAACAGAGAGAGCAAGAAGCATTGTTGGCGCAACAAGCACAATGGCAGACCCAAGGAAGGTTGGCGGAATTGGAGCGCGAGAACCTGAATGCTCGTGCTCAATATGAACGAGATCAGCTCATGCTGCAACAGTATGATCAGCGTGTAAAGGCCCTCGAGGGTGAGCTTGCACACATTCAGAATAGCCTTGGTCAACAACTCAACAGCAAGGATGATCAAGTTCGAGCTCTGCAAGAACAAGTCAACACCTGGAGAACGAAGTATGAGTCGTTAGCGAAGCTTTACTCCCAGCTTCGACACGAGCATTTGGACCTTTTGCAGAAGTTCAAGGCAGTGCAGCTCAAGGCAGCCAGTGCACAAGAGGCCATTGACAAGAGAGAGAAGCTCGAGCGCGAGATCAAGACCAAGAATCTCGAGCTTGCTGATATGATTCGCGAACGCGATCGCGCTCTCCACGATAAGGACCGACTCAATGGCAGCAACAAGGATGAGGTCGAGAGACTGAAACGTGAGCTTCGCATGGCTCAAGATCGGGCAGATAACCTAGAGCACAGCAAAGGCAATGAGTTATCTACTATGCTGGCCAAGTACAACCGTGAGATGAGCGATCTGGAAGAGGCGTTGCGCAACAAATCGCGAGCCCTGGAAGACTCTCAATCGCGCATGAGAGATGGGAACTCTGATCTCGAACAGCTCCTCCGGGACAAGGAGATGGAACTGGAGGTTTACAAGAATGGCATGGACGAGGCATTGGTCAAGTTGAACGACTTGGAGAACAACCGGGGAGCAACAGATGAGGCATTGGATGGCCAGATTGATGCACTGATCTTGTCCAGGTTAGACAAGATCAATGCCATCATTGACTCCGTTTTAGAAGCTGGCGTTGCTCGTGTTGACGATGCGCTCTACGAACTTGATTCATCCATGCAGGCTGGTAATCAAAATGCATCACCCTCGTTTGTCTTGTCACAGATTGAAAAGGCATCGGACAGCGCTACGGAGTTTGCTACAGCATTCAACAGCTTCATTGCTGATGGACCAAATAGCACGCACAAGGAGCTCATCAAGGCGATCAGTGTGTTTGCCGGGTCTGTGGCAAATGTGTGCAGCAACACGAAGGGTCTGAGCAGACTGGCGACCGACGACAAGAAGACCGACTCCTTGATGAACAGAGCGAGACAATCGGCCGAGTCGAGCATCAAGTTCTTCCGCAACCTGCTGAGCGTCCGCCTGGAGGACCTGGACACGGACCAGAAGATTGACATTGTCATCAACAGGAACCATGATGTGCAGATGAACCTCCAGAAACTCAACAAGCTCGTTGAGGCCTTCGCCCCTGGCTTCGGCAAATTGACGGACAATAAGGGAGACATTGGAGACCTCGTCGACTCCGAGCTCAGCAAGGCAGCCGATGCCATTGCAGCGGCAGCAGCTCGCCTCGCCAAGCTCAAGAACAAACCTCGCGATGGCTATTCTACCTACGAGCTCAAGGTCCATGATTCTATTTTGGACGCCGCCACGGCCATCACCAACGCCATCACACGACTCATCAAGGCCGCGACGGTGACGCAGCAAGAAATAGTGCAAGCCGGCAGAGGGTCCTCATCGCGAACGGCCTTCTATAAAAAGAACAATCGCTGGACTGAAGGCCTCATATCTGCAGCAAAAGCCGTGGCCTCGTCGACAAATGTTCTTATTGAGACCTCGGACGGCGTCCTATCAGACCGAAACAGTCCCGAGCAACTCATCGTGGCCTCCAATGATGTCGCCGCGTCAACCGCGCAGCTGGTCGCTGCATCGCGGGTCAAGGCGGGCTTCAGGTCCCAGAGTCAGGAGAATCTGGAGCAGGCCAGCAAGGCGGTCGGGGCAGCCTGCAGGGCTCTGGTGCGCCAGGTGCAGGACATGATCCGTGAGCGCAGCCAGGAAGACGATCAGGAAGATTATACCAAGCTCGGGGCCCACGAATTCAAGGTTCGCGAGATGGAGCAGCAGGTGAGTGGCCGTCTTTTCTCTTTCCCGTTCTTGTCGCCCCGGAAAACACATGCATGCCCTATATCCCTATGGCCCTTTCGATCTGGCCGATTCGCACGGACGATAGAACGTGCTCGTCGGCCAACTTCGGATCGGTATATTGCCCATTCGACATTTGCATTCTTCCTCTTGCGTGATGATCCGCACGACATAAGTTCCTGAGCCTTGACGCTCCTGTCATTGTCCCGATCAGATATCCTCCCGTCTTGCCCTGACAACTTTTGTCAATTATGCTTCTCTCCCGTTCTACGCTGCGTGTTTCTCATTTCCTGCATGTTTCATCGCAATGAAGCCTTTATGCAGTTATCATGATCAGGCTGCCCTCAATCGGCAATTCCGCGTGTGGAATTCGGACTTCCCCGTCGGGCGCCACACGCAAGCACTTCACACTCTTCCACACACACACACACCTCTTGTTGCACACAATGGAGCTGGCTGGATCAGATGGGTGTTCCGCAAAGTTCCAGACGTCATGATGGGTGCTGGATCGAGCGGTGCACATGGTGGCTGCAGGTCCTGCAAGCTGTATCATTCAAGCTCCCCGCCTCTTCCCCTTCTGCACACACCCCTTGGGACAAGGGACCCTTGATCCGCGTTGCTTGCTCTCCGATATCCTAGTGGATCATCCTGGAGCTCTTCTCGATATGCCTCTAGGTCGATGGTGCACATCCTAGAACGCCGCCCCCCGCCCCTCTCCTGAATCCCCTCCCTCTCCGCCAAAACGGTTTCTTCCTGAGCGCCGTATTGCAAACGAACGAGCAAAACTGACAGAAGTGCCCCGTTACCCTTGCTGGGTGGGGTCGTGTCAATAGGTCGAGATTCTGAAATTGGAGAATTCGCTGGCATCAGCCCAACATCGGCTGGGCGAGATGCGCAAGATCTCTTACCAGGAAGAGTAATCC